>VOQJ01022364.1:124947-137166 GCA_015052665.1 Apistogramma diplotaenia | reverse complement strand
AGAGTCGCATTAATCCGATTATTTCTTAATATGTTAAGATACGTAATGACTCCCCCTGCTTGATATGGTGACCCAAATCAAGGTTGCTTCCTGCTGCACATAAAACTTCAACAAGACCTTGAGCAACCCAGCCCGGTGAATCTAACAAAAAGATTCAAAGCCAAGCTATTAAAATTGCATCTTTAGATCACATTACAAAGCCAAGTGTTCTCTCCTCCAGCCCTCCAGAGAGCCTCTTGTGCCGTTATGAAACAAGCTGGAATGAAGAGAAAGAAACCCAGTGGCCTCTGCTGTAAGACAGAGGGGGGAAAAAAAGGAGAGGGAACCAGATGAGAACTGGCAGCCGACTGTCTCTGTAATGCCCTCCCCACTGCCATTGGTCGAGCCAGACGCCCTCAAATGTCAGCTCGCTTCACGCAAACATTCCACTCCACTCCAGCAGCCATTGCCACGGAAACTAAGCCTCCTCAACAGCTGTGTTATTGCTGGACCCGGGCCAGAAAGGGGGTACTTGGTGCTGGGTAGAGTGGGGCAGGTGGGTGGAGTGGTTAATAAGGGTGACGCTCTTCTCTGGGACGAACATTGTTACACTGATAAGGTAGTCAAGGAAGAGATGCCATTGTGTCCCTTCGTCATACAGGAGCGGCGCAGAATCCGCCCACCTTTGGCACAGCGTGCTCTGCTCAGGATTTAAACCGCATGACATTTTGCTAGCTGTGGATTAACAAAGTGACTCCAGGGTTTCATTTGGACTTAGGATTTTATAAATCAGAATCTAGGCTCAATAAATCCCTTTATGGAGTAGGTTTTACAGTTTTTATGAATTAAAAAAAAATGTAGTCATGCCTTCATATTTTAGGATGCATCAAAAAGCATAAAAATGCTGACATGACTACCTGATGCCCACGCTAATTTAGACAGGCTGTTCTCTGCTAATACACCTTTTAGCATGTTTTGTCGACCTTGTTTCAGGATAAAACAGAACAGGCAATAATGCTGCACGCTAGAAAAGGAACGTAAATGAAAGGCCTTGAAACTTTTGCACTATTTTAGGCTTCGAGGTGGGAATCCTGCTTTTTCAGCACTGCCAGATTTCTACTAAATCTAGCACTCGGCTCCCTCCGCATCCATTTGTTTTCGCAGCACCTCATACAGCTCGGAAATATCAAAATGAGTCTATGACATCTGGCAAAAAGGCTCGTCTGTGGTCCAGGCTGAATCACTGACTCATCTGTCAAACAGCCAGGCAGTAAACAACCAACAGCCCCCTGACACAACCGAGGCCAAGAATGTGAACAAGTAAGGGAGGCTGATGAGTAGGCCACCACTGTGCCATGTCTGTTTGGATAAGCCAGACCAGATAGACAGTCACAAAGAATGTTTTTGCTCTCTTCATTGCTACAATTACTTCTTGTCACCTTTGAGGCCTGTGATGAACTGCATTAAGGCTGACAACCATTTTTTACTCTAGATAAGCCTCTTTACATCAAACGTTGCCATCATACTCAACCTGGCATTCAAATACTTTGCCATGCATTGCAGTGAAGAAAATTGTAATTCAGATTTAAATCAACTTCCCCAGACTCTGCTGGTGATCCAGACTCTCATTAGACTTTCTCATCATCCTCTCTAATCCGTTCTTTGAGGATTCTAAGCACCCTGCCGTGACACCAAACCCCCCGTCTTCACAGAGGTGCTAGTCATTTCCCTCCTCCCCCTCCTCTAAGGTACTTAACATTCGGATGCTGCAAAGCGAGCCGTAAACGAATACACGTCACAATAATGTTGTTTTAAATTAGGTGAAAATGCAAAAAGTCCCTGGTAGGAGACTGTAGACAACAAAAGGCAACATCAGCAACATAAAGATCGACGATTTTCCATTTTTCTCCCTAACCCATTATTGTATCTCAAACAGCATGCACGGGAGCTACACAGTCTGCAACAGTCTTATTAACTGAAACATTTAGGGGAAAAAGTCTGGATTAGGGTAATGTCATGTTCCAAGTGGCAGGCTGAGATCCTGAGTATTAGAAAATGGGGCAAGCAACCAAGACAAAACAGGTCCTGATTACATGTCTTTATACCTGTTTCAGTAGTGTCTGACGAGCCTGACCCTGACATCTGCAAGGTTATAGAGACGAAACAGTAGGATATCCATATTTGTTTGCTGCCTATCAGTGTCACAGAAATTCACTGAAAAAGACATTCTGAGGAATTCCTGAGACAGACTGAAAGACTAATCCAAGCAGAAAAGGCCATATAGGACCAAAAAAGGTTAACTGAAAAAGTTGGATCAACTGTAGGTGATTTTTATGATGCTACTGACTAAATTACAATGGATGTGAATATTTCAGTGGCTAACTTTGTTAAGAATCTCTGCAAATATTTTCCTTCAGATTGCAAAAGGAAGAAATACCAGAGTGAGAAAATATTGACACACAGCTCAAGAAACACAGAAGGGAAAAAAGTACGAGTGCCCACAATGTGAAAAAAAAACCTTTCCAAGTTTTGGTTCTCTTAAAAGCCATGTCAGGACCAGTGTTGTCCCCATCTCTTATTTTTGCTTTATAACCCATAAGAAAGCTTTAGTTCTCACCTATCTGGTTGTACATGTTAAAGGCGATGTCAAACTGCAGAATGACCAGCATAAACTGGAACCACGGGCTCATCTCCTTGTTGGGAAGAGGAATGTGGACGGCAAACACAATGCTGTTAGCCTCGATCCTCTTGATCACGGCTTCTTCAAAGGACCGGATCTTCTCACACTGGTTGGGACCCCAAGGCATGAACCATTTTGTTTGCTGCTGCTCTTGTTTTTTCACTGTATCCACACACTTTGTGGCCAAGTAATGCACCGCTGTGGTGGGGCTGGGAGCTGATAAGACAAAGTGGGAGAGAGGTTAGACTGTCAAACTGAAATACTGCTGCAGTTTGTTTTTTTTTTCTTAAATGGGCCAACCATGCCAAATTTCTCGTCAGACTAATAAAATTAATGATTTCATGTGATTTAACAAAAAAAAAAAGAAGCAATAAATAAATGTTCAGTGCTGTGGATTAAACTGTTCAAGGACAATAACATCTCAGGAACAGTCACCAGTTGTACTGATTTGGCTCAAAGTCAAAACACTTTTGTAATTACTTTTTACACTGTTTAGAAAATGCCTACAAGCAAGGCCTCTGTCTGCGAAGAGAGAGGGAAGGAAAATTCCCGAAAGCTCTCAGGCACCAATTACAGTGTTTATCCATTGAGATTCATGAGCTCGACAAGACTGCTGTTTGTAGTCTCTACTCACAGGAACCTTTGTGATGCTTAGGAAAAGAACGGCCATTATCACGGCAACACAGAAACGTTGGCATCCTGTTGTGAAAAGCTAGAGCTCTGATGTCAATGACACCACACAAGTCTGAAACCAGGTGTAGCCAGGAGATTAAAATTTTTTAATTAAATAAATAAAACAGTACACTGTATGCACAGGATACTTGCTGTAGTACATCGGGAAGTCAAACTTTTCTGACAGTTATATTTTGGCAGAATTTTAACAAATAATTCATACACTCTTTAGTAAATGGATAGAATTTTAGCAACAATAAAAGAAAAGTATACAACATATAAACAGCTGTGGATGAGCTCAGAACCTGAGAATGGCTGCTTTGTAAGAAATCAGTCGCCTGTGGCTTATAAACTGTGCGACATCTCACTTGTGAGAGGCGAGCAGTTCAGAAAGTTAAGTTTCTGGAATCTAATCAGTCTTCTCTCTGAATCAGGTGCAGGCGAATTTAAGTAATTACAGAAGTTACCACTGCCAAATGCGTACATTAGTAAAACTGCATATGGAAATTGTAATGGATGGATCTTTCTGCTCGATGATGCAGTAAGCATTTAAATGTACTAGAATCACCTGGAAGGGTCGAACTACACTTGAGCTCCTGTTAATTTGTCATAATCAGTCCCATTAAGGCCAGGCGGTCTCATGAAACAGTAACACATCTATAATCTTCTGATTTCTGCTTGGTTTTTTTTCATGATCCCAAACTTTGCTGTCATGTCCTTAAACAGGTTTTCATCATTCTGGTCTCATTATGTACCTAATTTAGGTATACATTAATTCCAAAGCTGTGCTGTCAAATAAATAAATGTGTCAGTGAACACAAACATATAGATCTTTCTCCTCCTGACCACTTTTCAGTCAGACCTGTCACAGGTCTCGCAGTAGAGGTTTAGCTGTAAAGTTGTATTTTCTAACCAATTTAATCAGTAATCTGTGTCAAAGTGTAGAGTAAAGTGAATTAGGGAAAATTCAACATACGTGACATTTGTTTTAGAGAATTCCCAAAACACAATCTACTTTTTTTTTTAGCTGAACAACTCACAAAGAGACATGGACAGAAAACAAGAATCAACAGACCTGTACTGTGTTGACTGTGATAAGTAAATGTTATTCAGTGTGACCTCGTAAGATTCCACGCGTGCCTTTCAAGACACACAAAAACCAGTATGTTTTTCAGACATGAAGTCAACATATTAAGATGCCATCAGATTAATGAAAATTAGCTCAGAAAGGGTTTTTTTGTGTTTTTCCAAATATTAGTACAATATGGCCTCAACTCTTTCTTCCAAACAAAGCCATCTATACCTTAGAAGGTAACCAATGACATGACTGCCAATGAAAACTACCAAACTACAACTTGAACCTGGAAGTCTACACCACATTGCAGGGATGCAAACTGAAATCAGAGTAATAAGTGAGACACCAAAGTAGAACTGAAATAAGCAGTGAAGTAAGCAGATTTAACTTTTTATTCTTTATACACGTCCCACAGACAGACTGCATGAGAGAACTGGTACCTGGGAGAGTTATGAAAGTCAAAACTAGGGCAAAGAGTAAAAACTGATGCCTGCGTCAAAGGTTCATCAAACTGAATGTTTTTCATTGAAGCACTACCATAACAGCAGATACACAGTTTTGTCAAAACCCTTGTCAGGGCCATAAGCTGTAATCGGTCTAGGGTACTTGTAGGAACTAATGACAGGTGGCTCAGCATTTTCACATCACGAAACAGATTAGTAGCATATCAAAGATGATGCAAAGCCCTCTTCATCAGTCTTAAACAAGCAACAACTCATTAGTAACAAGACTTAAGTATTTTTCAGCCTTTTATGATGTCCAAAGGTGCAGTAACCATAGGGGGAAGAAAACTGCGTGCACCTGTCCAGAAAGTTCCTGTTATTTATCTGAACATCTAATCATATCTGTTCACTCATAAGAGCTAAAGGGCGGATGCCACAGTGTACACACCTATAGGCTTTCACAGTCATAAAACTCAACCAGGAGAATCTCCATCTGTGCTAAAGGCTGCTTAAAATTAAAATGCACACAGCAACAAGGACTACCTACTGAAGTGAATTAAACCCAGTTATC
This sequence comes from Apistogramma diplotaenia, assembly GCA_015052665.1. Taxonomy (NCBI): domain Eukaryota; kingdom Metazoa; phylum Chordata; class Actinopteri; order Cichliformes; family Cichlidae; genus Apistogramma; species Apistogramma diplotaenia. Next base: position 131,746 of record VOQJ01022364.1, on the reverse strand, counting down.
TGGATCCCCTTGGAGTTCAATTATCAAGTGACCCTGTGAGTCCAGAGGCACACCAGCTCCTCCAGTCTCCATCCCAGTGTGTCCAGAATAATGGCCATCCCCTCAGCCCGCTGACCCCATGCCGTGTTCCCGGGTTTGTCGGGAAACAAGGGGAGAAAACCCCCTTTCTACTCAATTACCCTCGCCGCCCCCGGCCACCGAGCAAACACAAAGGAATCTGGCTTCATTAAAACCATCTCAGCCAGGAATGAACCAAACAGGCTAATTTATCAGCCATGTAGAGGGAGTGAGCGGGACTGTGTGGGGACACACAGAGAGAGGCTGGCTGGTGGGTGGTTTTACAGACTCAGCCCTAAAAGCAACACAGGCATCTTTCACATGAACCCAACTTCTATCGACTGTGCTGGTGCGCTGCTGGTGGGGTTTGTGTGTGTGTGTATGAGTGGGTGGATTTGAAGAAACTTGACAGCAACTCCAATGCAGACCTAAAGGCAAAATGCAACTTTGACAGCTGTGGTGTGCGCTTGTGTGTGCAGCACTATCTGCCTCAATGCAAATGAAACTCGTGGAAGAAGGGAGAAACAGGAATGCTCTGCCTGCGAGGCGATGGGGATTTGGGGAGAAAAAAAAGGGGAGTGGGGGGAAAGGAACGACTGAAAGGAAGGTAGAGATGCTGCCTGGGGGCCCCCACACAGCAGACATTACATGCGGGGAGGGGGGAGGAGAAAAGGGAGAGAACATTCGAGTTTGGATCAAAGAAGTAGGGGGGAAAAAAGGTATCTCAGTTATTTTCGGTGTTGAAATAAGCCATTAAAAGTGTGATGTTCGGTGTCGTTTTTACGCAAAGAAACGAAGCCAACAGTGGCGGCACGCAGGGCGGCGAACACCTTGACACAAAAGCAGTGATTTAGCTGAGGTGCATTTCGACTCGAAAGGTAAAATGCAGCTAAAAGTTAGCGCCCTTCGTCTTTTGTTTCACCGGGGAGCGTTTTTCACCGCTTGTATGAAGGTGAATAGCGATGAACTCAACTTCAAACTTTTCCCGTATTAGCCGTTTATACACGTTAACGTTAAAATACCCGAAGGCACGCGCGTGCAAACGCAGAGGTTAGCTAAAACACACAAACGCACGCACACAACAAAAGTACGGGATGAAAAAGAAGACAAAAGCACAACTTACCAATTAAACCGCCGACCATGAAGGCAAACGCCTGGAACAAAAGCAGAGTAACTCCCACTATCACCAACTTTTTGGTGCTCATATTTTCAATAATAGCCCCCGCCATGGCGAAGGAAATGTGGAAACGGGAGTGGAGATATCACACCGAGCGAGAAACAGTAATGTTGATGAGTGAAGAGAAAAAAAAGAAAGGGGGGAGGTAAGGGTGAGGAAAAAAGCGATGCATCCACTGCAAGTAGGAAGGCAAGCTGGGCCCCCTCCACCGCTCTGCTCCTGCCTTTCAACTTAGGAGGAGAAAAAAAAAACAGGAATCACATGACCGAATAGCGCTCAGCTTTATCCCTCCACAGCCAGCTAAGATCAGGGGGAAGATCTGTGGAGCGCCACCGCATTGCAATACAGGCTGGTAATGCAGGTTACTGTGTCATTGAATGCCTGTAATAGCGCCTCTGTTGTGTGGGTACAGGGCTATTTAAAGGGAGGTTTGTGAGGTCCCATCTCATGTTCAATACCAGTCAACACATTGTCCTTAAAAAATAAAAGCTATTCTTAGTCCAAGATAAAAGGAGATACGGATAGACTGCTGCACAAAATGTAACTGTTGTGTATTATTGATTTTTAATTAAAAAGAAAATACAAATAAATACATATCACTGGGCCCCAGGGCCAGTAGATCAGACCTTTACTGCCCCACAAAAAAAAAAGCCATTTAATTACTAATATCTGCTACACTCTGGCGACCTTTCGCCCTATAACAGGAAGAAACTGGATGGATGGATCTATAAATTAAATGTAGGGGATCAAATGCAGCGCCCCCCCCCCCCCTTTATGCTCACCCCTGTTGCTAGAAAGAGGGAAAGGCAGCCTCAACAACTCAACAAGCAGCTCCTCTGCATACTGACTGCTTTCATTTTAGCTTCTTCATTCAGTTGTGCAGTTAGTGTGAAACAAATGAGATGGGAGCAGCTGAAAGGTGCTCTTTGTTCACATTTAAACAGGTGGTTTGAAAGGCTTTTAAAGTGAAAATACTGACTTTAAGAAATAAATATTTATTTGTGAAGACCCCCAGTTTGCTTGACAGGTGAACTATTCGATGCAAATACTACCACTAGTCCAAACAGCCAAGCATCTTGCCAATCAAGCTTCCCAGTATACTTTGTAATGGCCCCTTTCCACAGGTCTGAACGACCTGGTTTAAAACAGACTTCAGTCCTCACCGGAGACAGACTTCCTCTGGATGAGACCTCTGAGTCGATACTGGGTTTTTATTTTAGCTGGCAGATTATGGTGTCAACATAAAGAACCTTATTCAAGAATTTTTATGGATTGGCTATGTCATGGAGCTAGGATTGATGAGTTAAGACTTCACAGAGTTGGTCCATTTGTGTCAAACATGTCTCATTAGAGTCTTTTAAAGTTGTTTCCGGTGTACAGGACCTTTGCTGGCCCCTGCCCATAATCACAGCATATATTGGTTTTCCAACTATGCACAGACTTCAGGTTGCATTATACTTAAAAAGGTACTTTCACCCGCTCATTTATTTTCCACCACAGTGGATGGAACTGCAGAGTTTTTAATGCCAGATGCTCTTTCTGATACAACCCTCCATATTTATCCAGGCTTGGCAGGACTGGCACTAGGAGTGTGCTAGCTTGTGACCCCCTGAAGATTGTGTTTTGTGTCTCCTCCTGGTGGAGATGACATTGACTTACACTCAAATGTGAGTAAAATAAAAGCAGCAGTGGAAGAAATAGAAATTTCCAGATTTTCTAACAGTGTCGCTGCTTTACCTTAAAGTGCGTTCTTCCTACTTTTACTGATACTGCAAGCTGCCACACAATCCCACCCAAAGAAGCAGAGGAAAACTTACAGTTTCTGTAGGGAAATCATAAAGATGCTGATGGTGCTGTGCACCGGTTCTCAAGGCTCAAGAATGTCCAAGAACCACAGAATTGAAACACTGCGAGCTTTATTTTTAAAGCCATTCATGCCAGCATTTCTGGGTCGTTTCATGGAGTTGACACAGGTGTCATGCGCATCACATACCACTGTTTAATGCACAAAATAAAGCATGCAACTTTTAGCAAGGGTCCAACTTTCCAGTATCAATAAAGAAAAAAACCAAGCATGTATGTTTAGTAAAGAGGTTGCTTTGATATAGTTCATTATAAGAAAGTGCACTGGATCTTCTGCACACACATAGCACAGGAAAAGAAAGTGAGGATTTGTCCAGCTGCCTTTCATATTTTCGTATTTCCTGTTCATAGGTGGGTATTTGCTGAAGATGTGAAGGCAACGAGCTTTTGGAGGCAAACATGTCAATCAACCATTTCTACCAATTAAATGTAATTGCTACCGGTGGTCACCATTTGCATAAAGATGTGATTTATTCCCGTTTCTGTCCAGTGCACTGCACCATGACCCAAGCTTAGAGGCAGCCATTCAAACTCTTAACAGTGATAACATTGGTTTTGGCACTTGGGGATTGGAATTAAAATGAATAAAAATAGCAATATAGGGTGCTGGATAGGTAAGGAGTCAGACGGAGACGGGGAGCCTGCAGTTCTGAGTTCAGAAACGGGCGCGGATTCTTTCCAGTGGATCTGTGTCCCACATATTGGTATCCCACGCCTGGAACCAGCCAGTGAAAGTTGGAGGCTCCGCTCCCTGTTTGATGGTGGTGATGGGAATTCCTTTGCGACCAGAGGGATCTGAGTCCAAATACTCTTTAGCTGCATGGCAAAAGAAAGAGGAAGGGACAGGGAGATAGATGGAAAATTAGAACATGCAAAAATCTAACAGCATCAACTCTGCAGACTTTGAATAAAGGGAACTTTTAATGTGCAAAGCAAGAGTTGTTTAGTATACGCTCAGGGCTCTGAGGGAAATATGTGGTCTTTTAGCTGCTATTTTACACCACTATGCACATCAGCTGGGTCGCTCATTTTCTTTGTGCTGTTTAGTGCTTTTTGTTGTCTGCATTTCGTTTTAGATTAAACCTGTTACCTGCTGTAGCTTAAAAGGACTCATGGCAACAGTAAAGTGAACCGGAAGAGGCTAGAAAAGGTCCACAGAGTCAAGGATACCTGAATTTGAGTTCTGAATTTGAGATGAACACAAGCAAAAAGACAAGAAAACCTGCCATAAAAGGCTGACTTGAGATCAGCCAACAAACCTATTTTTGGAGCTCCCGTCTTTTCCTCTTCATTAGCATCATTGCCAATCCAAATGAAGAGCTACAGGAGGGAGAGACATCAAAAGTCACAGTTGTAAAAGAATGATCTACAGAAATTTTGAAAGTGACATTTTACATGTGGCGGAAGGTTAATTTTACCTGATCCCAGGTGTCCAGGAGCATTACGTCATCAGTGGCCAGATCTGACTGAGTGAAGTCTCCAGGTACTTCTTCCACCTGAGAGACGGCGCAAAAGGAAGTAGGTTTGCATGTATTCAAATGTCAGTACACCTACCAATTAACATTATATACTGATTTACTAATGTAGTTTGCCACATCTGTATCCACATGTGACATCTAGACTCTTAGAAAAAGATCTGAGCTGCATTCATTTCTCCACTCTGACTTACAATGAGTCTTCCAGTTTTGTTGGAGCAGCCGAACAGACGTGGGGGTCTGGCCGCCTTCTGCAGACTCTTTGACGTCTGGTAATCCTTCTTACCTCCCAGAGCAGTCCAGAAGTCAGCTGTGAGGGGAGAATAAGCAACAGACTTCAGCTGCATGTACCATTTAATTGGCGTGTTGTTTGTTTGAACAGGAAGTGAGCTCTTTGAGCAGCTAAGCGATGAGATGCAACAGCTTTTTAAGTGTAATCAAAAACCAGACTAGAACTGTTTAGGTTCTGTGCCACTGGTCTCATCAGATTTTAGTTTAACTGGAAAATAAAGGCAGAATTTGATGGATATACATAATTCATTTCTTCACTTATACACCTTTCTGCTTTTTTGTAGGCAGCGTTAAAGCAGCTTGCGAGAACTGAGCGATAAGCTTGGAAATATTTCAATTGTTCTCCGGTAGAGACCCACCTGGCTCCTTGCCTTCAGACACATTGTTGGGACTACCACCAAGGAAGCCCACCACGTGCTTGGCTGCGTCCTGCTCCTCATCGCTGGCGCCCACGCCCCGCCACACATACAAGGCACTCGGGGTTTTCAGCACAAACACATCGTTGGTGTTCAGATTGGATGCAGTAGGCTTGACCTGAGGACGCAGGCAGGTGAGAGAAGAAAATACAAACTCTCTTGTGTGCAAACATACACACACGGACACACACTGACTGGGGTGCTGCTAAACAGCTTACCTCCACCGCACGGGTAGCACGAGAGGAGCACTGCCGGATGTGGAAGAGGCGAGTGGTGCCAGCCTGTGTCTGTCCACCTTTGCGTGACGTTCCTCCCATGTGGATGATCATGGGTTTGCCCTGGAAGATGCTCATCAGGTGGGGAGGCTCCTGACCCTGAGTCACCCTCACCTGTCAGTGGGTGGAGCTTGGTCATTAATGAAATTCACCAGTAAATGTGTGACAGCTATTCCAGTTTAGCCTACGGTAGATTTTGTTCTTGGGCTGACCAACACAAAAGTGCATATCAGTATATCAAGTATTAATGGGACCAAATCATTGTGTACAGCAACAATAAAACTGACTTGATGTTCACTGTAAATAAATCAGGTTTCTGCTAATTGATTTTCATACACAGGGAAATTAAACGGAACTGAAACAAAATCTAAATTGTATTCACAAAATGGCAACATGGTTTCATGATGATTATCTAATATTGTGAATGCATGTTTTTTAATAAATACATCTGCTCACACAGTCGTGAGAACATCTGAATAAAACATCTCCGAACATCTCTTCTCTATTCCTGAGAGTTTGATGGCTAACGAGCAGTAACCGAAGGTCAAGGTTCACCCACGTCTGAATGCATGTATTGTAGTTGTGACATCTTATTAGTGAAGGGGCTGCAGTTTGGAGGGTGTGGGGATCAAAATAAAAACTAAAGAAACACCGCCCTCTGCTGGGTGTTTTTTTAAAATAATTTTGTTATTCTTGGGGAATATTTATGAGATAATTAGTATTCGTCAGCTAAACTAAATCCTGTGAAATTGTGAAGAAACTTAAAGTGTCAGGAGACAGGCCGTGAGTATTTATATCAGTCTTTGTGAGCTACAAAAACTTTGAAGGATCTCACACCTCCTTTATCTGTTTCAGATGCAGATACAAGCACAGTAACTGCTAACATTATTTCTATGGTTTCTTTGATGTTTCTAACTCACAAGTGTAGTGTATACACTAGAGTACAGGGACCCGTTTGTGTACATAATGTTAAGGAGTCGAGTAGGTCAGGTTCTAACCTGAACTGGGGATCCTCCCATTGAGTCATCCAGCTTCACTGTGAGGAACGCTGAAGCTCCCAGCTCGTCTTGTGTGCACTTCAGCCCCTGCCTGACAAAGCAGAACCAGCACAGCACAGAAACAGGTCATTTGTGTGTGTGTGTGTGTGTGTGTGTGTGTGTGTGTGTGTGTGTGTGTGTGTGTGTGTGTGTGTGTGTGTGTGTGTGTCTCTGTTCTCTCACTCACCTGTCATCTTTCTATAGCCTC
>VOQJ01022364.1:84663-112344 GCA_015052665.1 Apistogramma diplotaenia | reverse complement strand
ACACTGACAGCTGGCTGATGCACATCCTCAGTGACAATGCAACCAACTCAAAATGGATTAGACTCCCAATCATCGAAAGCTTATTTTTCTTACAGTCTAGTGCCTGTAAAGACTGCACACACAGAAAAATAGCAGTCAACCTAAAGAACAGTTCCATGCTTTAAGAGATGCACATGCATTTTACCTGAGGGGAAATAATACCCACATTTACTGGTTTGACATGTGAAAGAAAGACCATTGGTGGTATTTTATTCGTATTCATAAACACTACTTGGTGCACCAGAACAGATGACACTGGTGTTTTGTGACACCAGTTTTGTCCTAGTTTCAGATTTGTGTCAGTCTTCAGACACCAACCAACGGTGACTCAGGTGACATCACTTGAATTAATTTGTCAGATTTAATACATTATTACATTATTGTTCATGTGTGCAGCGGTAGTTGCAAACACTTGGAAGCCACCCCTCTGCAGCTCGAGCCAGCTGCAGGGCTGCTTGTAACCCAAGCTTAGTAAACACTGTCCACAGCCTGAAGCAACCAGTCGGTTTAAGTCAGTGCATTCAGATACAGTAACCTGCTGTAAAACATAATTTATGGGCTTTTTCTGTTTGCACATAATGGCCTAATAAAAGATAACATGCTAGTAGGTGGATTTTATTCACTTGATCGTGTCAGGAATGACTGGAGTGAAGACACAAATGCAAAAGACAGGTAAGGATTCACTTCCTGATGATGTAAAATCTTCAAAATGCAAAAGTGAACACAGAAGTGCAATATGAAAACAGAGAGGAGGAGCACGAGTTACACAGGGAAAAACACAGGAAAAAAAAACAGGGAAAAACAACAGATCATGGGAGTCAATAGATGGGATCATACAGTTAGCTCCATAATTTGTTTGACACTTTAATTTTTGTTGCCAAGCAGTTTCCAGGGTGAACTAGTAGCAGACTGATGGGAAGAGAAATAGAACAGGTTTTCAGTTATTAAATACAAAGCAGAAGTCAGAGACCCACAAACAAGCAGCAGCTGAAGGTGGCTGCAGTAAAGGCCAGGAAGTTGGTGATGTCCATGATTTCTAGATCTCAGGAAGTCAGTGACTGCAAAGGATTTCCATCCAAGTACTAAAATTAGTAACTCTGTGGTAGGCTGGTTTAGGACCCTTCAGCTTTATCGCTGGAACCACAGGACTTACAGAAAGCCAGCAGAACTGGACGGGAGCCAGAAGAATAAACTAGGAATCTCACTTAATCGGAATTTCAGACTGAGACAGAGTGCTCCAGAAAAGGAACCATCATAAAACAAGACAAACTAGACCAAAATCACACAATTCAAAACCCACACTAACTCAGACCATGACCATAGGGAGCTGTGTGTCTCAAAGAGGTTGCAATTCCCAAACAGTTAATGGGAAATTGTTGTTAAATCCCACGAGTGCTGAAAACTGTACAAAAACCCAGGATGGTGACTGTTTGTTATCCTGATACTCTTCGGACATCTTTGGACACAAACTGTGGAAACAGTCTGAGTCCAAAGAACTTCTGACTGTAGTGACACTGTGCAGAGTTCATGTGTAAACAGCCTCTGAGACTGTGCAAGAGCCAGAAAACCACGCTTAATGTTTTTCAAAGCCAGTTTCCACACTCTATTTATTTATAATTTCCAGTACACCCCGCCTCCCTTCTCGCTGCTGTGCCACCACATCCTGGAGTTGCTCCTGACACAGCACAGGAACTGAAGAGTCACAAGTGTGTGTCAGCCAAACCAAAGCTGCTGCAGGCCCAGAGCCAAACATCTCAAAGCTCGAGCTGTCGTAAATATGTAACTAGGAAACCCTCTCCACTCCCACTCCTTCTGTGTGAAGGTTTAGCTTAATCACAGAAAAGCCATGTAAACTGCAGCTTGGTGATTGCGGAGTGCTGTCAGAGAAGACGTGACCCTTAAACAGCATCAACCACAAATAGTTGTTTTTTTGTCACCATGCAGAGTCACATGACACTCTCCCACCTGGTGACAAAACACTTCTATAAATGAAGTTCAGGAGCACGTAGCTGAGAGGCGGTCTGAGCAGAGGGTGCTTCAGATCTGTGTGAGGGATCAGCCTCTTTCCCCCGGCAGTCAGATAAGGACCGTGTTGCTTCCTGGTGATCGGGACAAAAGGCACTTTGTCACTTTAAGGAAGCTTTCAGAGTCATAGGTGCAGGTAACCTGTATCACCCATCAGACTGATTTCAATATAAACACATGGACGCAGCCATCATTAGAAAATGTAGCAGTGGGTGAAATTGGGTGGGTGTCTATCGGTAAAAAGGGGGAATGTAGACCTTGTTATCTTATGAGCCTGCACCACTGCATTACTGAAATGCCTCATAAAAGCAAAACAACCCAGAGAGCCAACATCCTGATGCGACAATGTGCAAACAAGGATCTTGCTTCTTTTTAATAATAGAATTATTACTTTATTGCAGTCTGCAGTGCATCGCTCAATTTTTTTCTAACTGATTAGACACGGTGTTAACCAGCGTCTCGCCACGTGTGGTTACGCGCATGTGCCAGGCAGACAGCTCATTGTGGTGAACCTGTGCACACAGATCATCTTTGCAAAAGGCTGTTATGACTGTGCAAACTCTTTGTGCTATCTTACATTCACACTCTGTCATCTCAACCACTTCGACTTTCTCAATTAACTGACAGTCAGGTACAGTGCTGTGCAAAGGTCTTGAGCCACCCGTCATTTCTTTCCCATTGTCCTTGCAAAATATAAACAGGTGCAGCAGCTTATTAAAGTACGTGCATGCATTAATGGAAATACAGTATATCAGGCGAAAAGAGTCTGTACAGTCCTCCCACCTTTGTTCTTCAGCACAGCCTGAACTCTGTGAGGCAGCTTTCTTCTCATTTCTTTCAGTGTTCTTCAGGAAGAGTTCTCCAGGCCTTTTGAAGGACAGTCAAAGCTCTTCTTTGGATCTTGGCTGCCTTTTGTTCCATTCTCTGTTGAGCTCAAGGGCCAGATGCATCTCTCAGCTCCTCCTTCTTTGCCCTCCACTTGTTGAGACTCCCATAACACTGGATCTTTAGAGCCTAAAAAAGCTACTCACATCCCCTTTTTAATCAGTAACGGCGAAGAAACTGCTTCACGACTTTCTGATGAATTTGAATGAATCACTGCCTTAAAACTGTGAAGCTGGAGGTGGCAGCAGTTTCCCTCCCAGCACCTGCTAACACCTAATGATTAACCCATTACACACAATTTGTTAAATCTTTACAAATAAACATTTTTTTGACTGGTTACAGCAATCAGAAAAAAATAGTTTGGGTTAGAGTAGAGTTGTTGTTTTATGTTGGAGTAAAAGAAGTAAAACACATGAGCCATGTTATTTGAATGCATTATGCATGAAGCCCGGAGGTAAAATGTTGAAAATGTTACTGCTGTGAGTTTGGGGGAGTCGACACTAATGGAGCACAGCGGAGGCTGGACAGAAAATGGTAAGTCAGTGCAGTCCTGTGGGAAACCTGCTGCCAGTATTTGATGACAGCCTTAGTGGAAATCTGTCATAACAGGTTTGGTACAACAGCAGCTTTGATTCTCAGAAACTGGGCTGTCAGTTATTTAGTGGGAGTGTTTGTTGCTGTGTGGTATGTTTAATAGATGCTGGGTGTGTCTGTGACTTAAGCTTATTATTTATGCTGGCTGTGGAGCCTGTTTATGCCCTTATTTATATTAGTTTCCAAACACACACATTATATATATTTTTTTCCACATCTGTCACATTTGCTTGCTCTCCAGCCTTCTATGAGTATTCCTCTCATTTGGTTGTAAAGAGTTAGGATGGCAGCGTCACAGCCGACACATTTAAATGGGAGGGTGGAGGGAAGGAACATCATCTATTATATAACAGGCTAAGAAGGCCACGTTAGCAGGAAAGTGCTTTAAGCAGTTGTTATCCATCTGAAATCTCAACAGCTGTCTCCATGCAAAAATAATTTTTTCAATTAAATATAAATATGCAATGTGTGAGATAGAAACAAGACACATCACTCTACAAAACAGTTTTAGAAAGATCCACAAAGGAACTAGAGCTCAGCTTAACGGCACGCGATGCAACACCACTGAACCACATCCTCTGAGCTCAACAAAAACTCAGCGAAAGAAACAAGAACAGAAAGACAGAAGCTCCTGAAATATACGCAGCTGATCCACGGGAGAAGGTCTATGCTTCAAGTTATCCACCCGCTTTTATTCAAGCCGTCACAGCTCTGCTGTTACATGAGAATGCAGGACAGACAGGCTGGTTTACTGAGAAGGTTGCATGTGCACACAAAACCTTGTATTGCACACAAAGCACTCGCAAAGAGAAAAGCCTCTGATAAACAGAGAGGTTAGTGGTGAGGAAATGCAAACATGCACAGCCCCCAGCGGTGCCTCACACGTATGCTGGAAACCATTCTGTGCCATCAAGCCAGACTGCCCACCTGCCACAAGGCAAACACTTCTTTATGACCCACAACGACTGAGCACACCTCGCCCGGAATGGACTGAAATATACGACTATTTTTTTTTGCTTTCCTCGTCTCTGAACAATGCTGTGTTTGACATAAAGAGACATTTAGTATTTAATATTTGCTGATTAACAATAATTCATGCAAAGAAAAGATGTTATGTGATGTGAAGGGAGGAGCTGTTCCTCGGCCAGGTGCAGCGACCTTCACAGGCGTGGCAAAAACAAAAGGACACCTTCACGAGGTTTGATGTAACAGGATATCATACAAAAAAAATCAACTGGTCCTCAGCCAGTCGTGAAATTATTTAAATACAACTTCAGCTATGAAATGCACAACATGACATCTTACGCAGTGTCATTATTTATTTCATAAATACTGAGCCAAAATTTATGAAAAACTTTATGCACTTTATGAAAAACTGAGCACACACGTAAGGTTTGCAGGACATTCATTTATGCACGTCTCTTTTCTCAAGTCCTGCCACAGCATTTCCATCAGGCTGAGGCTGAAACATTAAATTTGCTGCCGTGCTTGGGATCATTGTCCTGCTGAATGACACGATTTCAGACGGGTTTAATGTGTCAGACAGACGGCCCTGGAATACTTTGATATGTGGAGGAGTTCGTGGCTGCAAAACAAGCCTAAATCATCCATTGTGCTTGACAATTGGTAGGAGGTGTTCGTGCAACTTCCCCCTGCTTGGTAAACCAGTCTGCAGACATTGCACACCACAAGTGCCTCTAAATGAGAGCCTGCAAATATTAATTCTGGCTGAATGCTCTCTCATTAGCTGCAGGATAAAAAAGAACATGTAAAACAGCTTTTCACTTGGTTCCCATGGTGCACAGAACACACACACCAAATTATTATTGACATTTGAAGTTATCCACAAGTCACACCCAGCCTCCACCTGCTGTACTCCTCCTCCTCCTCCTCCTCCTTCAGCAGGTACAGTGTCACAGAAACCACACCTTCTTCCAGTTCCAAGGTTTTTCATATCAGGACACCATTTAGAAAAAAATCCCCTCGTCTGTACCTTCCAAATTATTTAAATATAACTTCAAATGAACAACAATATATTATCAAGAATTAAGCCAAGATGTACAGTACAAGCAGTATGTGGAAAACTGAGTACGCCCCATGATTCAGTAGCTTGTGTAGCCACCTTTAACAGCAGTAACTTGAGTAATCATTTTCCCTTTATCAGTCTGTCTAATCAGCATTCATTTATGCACAGACCTCTTAAGGTCCCACCACAGCATTTCAGTCAGACTGAGGTCTGAACTTTGACCTGGCCTTTGTAACACCCTGATTCTTTTTGCTGTTGTTGTTGTTTAGGCATTTTGCTCTGGATTCCTGTTGTGTGACACACTTTGGTTTTGGCTGTCAGACTGATGGCCTCATATGTGACTCTGGAATACTTTGGTATGTCGAGGAAACCATAGTCAGCTCAATGACTGCAAGGTGCTCCGGTCCTGTTGCTATAGAACCCTAAATCCTCACTCTTCCATCACCGTGGTGACAGCTGGTATGAGGTGTTTCTTGGCTGATCTGCTGTTTTTATGGCAGATTATGGCCAAACATTTCCACGTTGGTCTCATCTGTCCGGAGGACATGATTGCAGAATTCTTGTGGTTTGTTCAGATGCAACTTTGCAAACATAAGCCATGATAGCAAGTTCTTTTCAGAGAAAAAAGGCTTTGCCAAATCCCTCCAAACAAGTCATGCATGTTCAGTCTTTTTCTAACTGCACTGTCATGAACTTTAAAATTTAACATGCTGAGGCCTGCAGTGTCTGAAGTGTAGCTCTGGGGCATTTTGCACGGTGCGTTCCACAGTCTGACCTTGGAGTGAATGTGCTGAGACGTCCACTGCTGGGAGGATTGGCAGCTGTCTTGAATGTTTTCCATGTGTGAATAATCGTTCTCACTGCAGAATGATGGACTGTACTTCGAAGACTTCCCAAACTGAAGCCTCTTAATTCCCATTCTGGCTCTTCCAAAGCAAATGGGTCACACCTGGGTACTCCAGTGTCCTACTGGGTGACTTCAACACTCACGTGGGCAACAACAGTGAGACCCCGAGGGGCGCGACTGGGAGGAACAGTCTGCCTGATCTGAACCTTGGTTCCTACCACTTACTTTTACATCTCAACTTCCTGTTTCAGATGTGTTGCTGTCGTGCAATTCAAAATGAGCTAATATATGTCATGAAACAACAAAATGCTTCAGTTCTGTTCTAATCATATTGTTATACTGCGAATAAAAAATGGCGTTACATTTTACAGTGTCCCAACTCTGTCACAAAATTGCTCAGAATTGACAGTTAGACCTTAGGAAAGTGCTGTTCATACAGTATGAAGTGTTTTTTTAAAGATTTCAAACCAAACAGAGTTACTTTCTCACATCTATAAACATTTGGTAACATGAGAAAAGAGTAATTCAATGAGGGGAAACTAATCTCAAAAAAACTCACTCAAGGTTGGGCTTTGCTCATGTTTCTGTTACATAACCACATAAGCGGAAAATCCAAGTTAACCAGCTTGGGTTTGTATTGAATTCAGTGTGCACTGAGCCAAAAAATCCTCCTCTGGACATAAACCAGCCGGTTGCTCTGGTAACATGACCCCACAGCCATCAACTACATGGGAACACACAAACAAGCGAAAGCAGAACTTCACGGCTCTCAAAAGAACGGCTGAGAATCACAGTTAAGTGTTTACATAAAACCTCTTTAATCAAATTAGCTTATAAAAAACAAATATAAATACAAGAAGACATGAAACATGAATGCTACGTTTACATTAAAACGTCACTGTAGCTAAAGCGGTCGTCTTTACTAGAGTGAATCTTTTAGCGGACACAAACCTGGAGGACAGGCTGAATGAAAATGCACAGGATTGTATTCGATGTACTTGAATGCACAAGAACCGCGCGTTGTACTGTATGCTGCAACTCTAAATGAAACGCTCTGATGACCTATTTTAGTAAGCGTGATGTGGTCCTGAATGAGCACGTTACTTTCTGTAACAGATAATTCAAGTGTGCAGGTTTCGGCTTGTTCTTTCATTCTTACTTCCGTCACTGCTTTCCAGTCGTCCTTGCTTGCTTGGCACTTGATGTGAGGGAGTGTCAGGTCTGTGGCAGCTGTGTGGATCTCCATAAAGTGGGATCTTCCTGCATGGCCAGCGTCTGATTAACAAACCTCAGCATGCCGGTCAGGGAACTCATATCAGCCTCCTCCTGCTGACCCACCAGAGTGCTCACAGACTCCCTCCTCGAATCACTAAGCAGCTCACCTTCATCCTTCTCCATAAAGGTAACCTCCACATCTGGGTTTCTGTCACTTTCTTTGTCAACCATGTATGTGAGTGGGTTGAAGGAGGTATCAGAGATCGCTGTGGCATCCGTTGCACTGAGCCCCTGCCAGCTGTGGTCCACTGTGTCCGGTAAAGAGGAAACTGAGTGAGACAAGGACTCCCATGGTTGCTTAATCAAAGCCTCTCTCAGTGTGACCCTTAGGCTCTGAGGGAGGTCCAGAGAGGAGTCAATACTGCTGCTCTGTAGCCAGTCACATGTTTGGTGGCTCTCAGACAGGTGAAGGGCTGAAGCTGCTTTAAGGTAGGGATGAAGTGAGGGCTGTGCATGCGTTGGGGAGCGTGTGTGTGTGGAGTAAGCATGAGGAGGAGAGCCGACCGTCATCTGAAGCCTTCTTGGGGAGGATTCAGGGGAATGAGCAGAGAGGGAGCACTCTGGAGAGCCTGTGACTGTGTGCAGAGCTGAGAGAGCTGGTGTGTGATTGTACAGATTTTGTCGCTCTGCAGCTCGTCCCAAACTGGAGATCTTGGCCTGGAGACGAGTCACCTCAGACTCCTATCAGAAGAGGAGAATGAAAACTTAAAAACCTCAAACAAAGAAGAGTAAAGAACTTCCACCATGTGACTTTCATTATGCTGAGACACAAATACTCGACCTTGATGAGGAGGGAGTCACTGGAGGTCTCCACCGACTTCTCAGAAGCACGGAGCTGATCCTGGAGCTGGACAGCCTGAACTCTGCTATGATTTAGCTGGGCAGTCAGCTGCTCCAGCTGTGCATGGAGATGACTGTTCTGGGCTCTGGTTTGCTCATACAGAATCCTGCTCTGCTCCAGCTGAGATTCGCTCTGACGGAGCTGGGTCTGGCTCGTGTCTACCTGTGACTGGAGGCGAGTGGCTCGGTTCCGGGCGTGATCCAGCTCCGCTTTAGTTTGGTCCAGCTGGGCTTTGGTCTGGTCAAGGTGGGCCTTGGCTTCTTCGAGCTGGGTCTGGCTCTGCTGAAGTTTAACAGTAAGCTGCTCCTGGGAGGAGCGCATGGTGGAGGAGATCTGCTCTGAGACTTTGAGGAGCTGTCCTCGAGTCTCCTGAAGCGACTCCAGCTGGCGACAGAGGGGAAACAGGCACACGGGGACATTTTTTCACAGTGTCAGAACACTTAAAATAAACCAGTTAAGCTGAAAATGAGGTATGAAGTCTAAATATGTGCATTAGTGTTTGATAGCGTTATGTTTTGGTGCTTTTGATGTGTCCATGTAAACTCAAAGTGGCAGAAGGACAAGGAAGGACGACACCATAAAAAAAAAGACTGAGGGAGACAAACATGCTCTCAGCTGTGTGTGACTGAGACGGTGTACTGTGGGAAACTCAAGATGCAACAACAAAAAAAAAGGGAATTGCGTGGCATCCCTGACGTGTGTAAAAGTCTAATATAAATGAAAATGAGGAAAACAAATCAGACTGAAACAGGAACAACAGTGACGACAACATAAGCTGACAAACCACAGAAACTTCAACACTGAGAAATTCTGCTGACAAGGTGGTGTGGCTTCATCAGGATAACACCACGACGTCCAAATGCCACAGATATCTTTTAGAAGACAAAGTAACAGATTGTCCTTTTGTGTCATGCATGAATTAAATGAAGCACATTTCATGGTTTTGAAAAACAACATGTGGTGTTTAAATGGAAACTTTAAAAAATATGAACTAATGGTTCAAATATGCCAACTAGAATTTTTTTACTATAATAGACCTCTTCCTCTTTAAAGCGATCACCTTCCTTTTTTGCACGGTTCAATAAGTCTTGCCTCTACTCTCCCACTGATTGGCCAGCGTTTGAGGCTCACGTTTAAGTGATTGGTTAAATGGTCAGCGCCAATCAGAAGCAAAAACTGTGGCAAACATCAACACAAGCAGCTAAAGTCAGAAAGTGTTTTTTGGTGCAAACATTTTCACTTCAAAGAAAATCTGCCACCAGTGACACAGCAGGTGTTGTGGACTCTGAGTCCAGTGTCACAGAGTCAAATTATAATCATCAGGTCTAAAGTAAACTCTGCTTACCTGCACGGTTTGCCCATAAATCTATAGTTTGGAGTTTGTTCTAACCAGAACTGTCAGGCTGTTTCTGTTATAACACTTCAAATGTGGTGCAGAAAGAAGCTGATACCAGTCTTGAGACGACTGTACCTCCTTGCTATGCTGCTCCTTTTCCAGCTCCAGCTCCTGCTCTAAAGTGGTGACCATGTTCTGCAGCCTGGCCTCTGACTGCAGCCAGCGCGCCTCCTTCAAAGTCAGCTCCTCCTCCACACTACACAACTGGGCCTCCTGTAAGGACACACACACACACACACACACACACACACACACACGCGGGGCAAATTACTGATAGCTCTGGGTGTACGGCATGGAAAAATCAGGGCTTTTCCTGCATATATTACCGTCTCTTTGGTCTGCAGCTTGGCAGCATCCAGCTCTCTGGTCAGAGCCTCGCGGTGACACCGAGTTTCTTCAAGTTCTTTGAGAACTTTCTGAAGTTTCTGCTGACATGCAAACAGCTGCTGGCTGAGCTCCCGGGACTCCTAACAACACAAACACACACACACACGTATGAAAAGATATTGTTTTGGTCAAGAATTTACACAATGGACACGAATGTCATGGTCATTTTATAACAATCTTTAATGATTTTAAAGAACAAAAGTTGTGTGCACAAGTTTGAATTTGCTCTAATCTACACAGGGTCAAATAAATAGACACACTCCTACTAATATAATAGCCATCAACAAGCTTCTGGTATAATTCTGGCTGTATATTTGACGACTCTTCATTTAAACGAACTCTACCAGCTCAGACTTGGCTTTAAGGCACAGTACACAAATTTGAGGCTGGGGCTTTGGGAAGGTCAGTCCAGAAGTTTAATGTTAGCCTGCTTTATCCATTCGAAACCAGTTTTGATGTTTGGGATCATTGTCCTGTTGGAACACCCAGCTGTGTTCAAGTTTCAGCTGCCTAGCTGTTGATTTGAGGTTAAGTTGATTCATTTAATAGTCGTCCTCCTTTGTTATTTCATCCACTTCGTGCACTTTACCAGCACCAGTGACAGCAAAACAGCCCCAGAGCACGATGCTGCCACCTCTATGCCTGACAGTTGGAACATTGGTATTAGGTTTGAAAACCTCACCTTACATCCTCCAGACATACCTCTTCTCACCAAATAGCTCAACCTTTGACCTTTGAAGACATTTAACTCGAATTTGTTTAGAAATGACTCCAAGAAACCCTACAATTCTCCTTCTCAGATCCTCACTGAGTTCCTTGGATTTCTCCATTGCCGTGAGTATTGGTCAATCCAGTAAGTTCTGTCAAACAAACCCTTTTTATGGTGGAGAAACTACCAGCTGTAGTTAATCAGGTTCACTAATAACAGGCTTTGGCCTTGTCAAGATAAAAGACACTGTAGAATCACCATTTATTAGACAATTTCAGTGAGGGAATGTATATATACCCATAATCAGCATCACAGGTGTCTTCTAACTTGTAATCAGTCAGTGTGGTTATTTAAAGGGTGAAACGTCGTCACTGCGCTGTTTGGTATCACGCTGTGTGAACATGGACTGCAGAAAACTAATGAGTCAGCTGTCTCAGGAAACGAAAATTATAGACAAGCACGCTAAAAGGTGAAAGCTACGAGATCATCTCCAAGCAGCTCCATGTTCCTGTGACTACAGTTGCACATATTCAGAAGTTTAAGGTCCACTGGGCTGAAGGCAACCTCCCTGAACGTGGCCGCAAGAGGAAAATTGGTGACAAATTGAAGAGATGGATAATAGGAATGATAACCAAGGAGCCCAAAACAACTTCATCAACATCGGATCGCACCGCTGTGAAACATGGAGGAGGCTCGGTTATGTTCTGGGCTGCTTTGCTGCAACTGGTACAAGGTGTCTTCAATCTGTGCAGGTACAATGAAATCTCACGGCTGTCGAGACATTCTGGAGAGATTGCCTCAAAAAGGTTGTGCAACAAACTCATAAATTACTAAGGGTACTAATTTCCAGCAGATTTTTTTTTTGTTACTTTTATCAGTTTCAAGTCATTTCAGTGATCATTGTGGTTTTTTCTTTCTTTAAGGTCATCTATATATCAGCACACTGTTTCATCTAAATTACAGTGACATATAATTCAAGTGTGAGAGTTCATTTTAATTCTGTAAAACAACTCTGAACCAGATCTCTACGACTCTTCTCAGCAACTGCTTCTGTTTAACCAGACACTAGCATGAAATTATATTGGCTTTATGAAGTTGCAGCACAAAATAAAAGCAAACATAAGATGAGCAAACATTCATGGAACTGGCTGTGTTTGATCAGCCTTTCACAGCTCACATTAAAGCTGCTCCATATCCAAGTATCCTACAGTTTTATGTTTCCATGAAATATGTGACACAAAACGTTTTCCCATGAAGCAAAAAGGGGGATGGAAACATTGTTTTTCTTTTTGTTTTCTCACTGACTTGTGTTGGTTGTGCAGCTTATAGCGAGGAGAAGCACAGGTAATGTTGCTTTACCAGAAACTTTAACCTCAGTCCAACTGAACGATATCCCTCCTCTCAGAGCGCTCTGACCTTCGTGTTTCTGTCTGTCAGCTCCCTCTGTGCGTCTCTCAGCTCCCTCTCTCTGGCTTCCAAGCTCTGCTGCAGAGACTCCACCTTCCGCTCCAGCTCCTGCTTGTGCTCTTTGATGGCCACATCCAGCTGGCCAAGCTGAAGACGACAGGATGTGCGAAGAATCGAAAACGATGAGCCATGGCAACAAATTCCGGTGTGCATTAAATGAATTGTGTGAAATTGCGTGCGTCTGTGCTGTACCAGCTTTGCTCTCTGTTGGAGCTCCCCCTGTCTTTCCCTCAGGGCGTTGTCCATGTCTAAGACCTCGTGAGTTCGCTCCTCCAACTCTCTTTGTGTCTCACTGTAAAGTCACACATATAAATACTTATTATTACTCCATTATTAAATATGAAAAACCAAAGGATTTTCTATGGATAGACATCTGATATTACAGCTTTGCAGTGGCCGATAATCATAGCAAGTGCATGAGACAAGAGGGTTTCTGGTGGCGTGTTTGTGACAGAAAAACACAACATTATTGTGTCAAACACAGACAACGGCACATTCTCACCTCAGTTGGAGAGTCAGTTTTTCCACGGAGGCCTGATGCTCATCTGAAACCTTTTGGGTTCTCTGTAAAACATCCTTGAGTTCCTGGAGTTGCTTCAGCGTGTCAGCCAACTCCCCCTGCGCTGTCTGCAGCTGCCCTTCTAAGGTCTGGATTTGCTGGACACTGTTAAGGTGATCTGCCTCACACCTATGAAGCTGCTCCTCCAGATCAATAGCTGGGAGGGTGAGAAGGATGAGAGGAAAAAGAAAAGAAAGAGACAGAGTGATGGAGAACATGAAACAGTTACGTCTCACGGTTTGAGTTAAGAGATTAAATCATTAGAAGCAGCTCAAATAAAAATTTATATACACCACACAGCCAAAAGTATTCACTCGTCTGCCTTCACATACATATGAACTTGAGTAACATCTCATTCTTAATCTATAGGGTTTAATATGATGTCGGCCTTTGCAGCTACAACAGCTTCAGCTCTTATTGTGTGGCTTTCCACGAGGTTCAGGAGTGTTTGTGGGAACTTTTGGTCGTTCTTGCAGAAGCACATTTGGGAGGTCAGACACTGATGTTGGCTGAGAAAGTCTGGCTCACACTGGCACAGTCACAGTCTCTGCTCCAATTCATCCCAAAGGTTTTCTGTCAGGTCGAGGTCAGAACTCACTTTGAACACGGGGGTCCAGCCACAAACCGTTCCCACAAAGCTGGGAGCATGAAATTGTCCCAAATGTCTTGGAATGCTGAAGCATTAAGAGCTAATTTTACTGGATCTAAGGGGCCGAGCCCAACTCCTGAGAAACAACCCCACACTAAAATCCCCCCTCAACCAAACTTTACACTTGTGCACAGTGCAATCAGACAGGTACTGTTGTCCAGGCAACCACCAAACCCAGATTCGTCCATCAGATTCCCAGACGGCAAAACGTGATTCGTCACCCCAGAGGACACGTCTCCACTGTCCAGCGGTGGCGCGCTTTACACCGCCATGGAAACCCATTGCATGAAGCTCTCTAAACACTGTTCTTGAGCTAATCTGAAGGCCACATGAAGTTTGGAGGTCTGTAGTGATTAACTGCAGAAAGTTGGGCACCTGCTCTGATTTTACATGGCCTAGCACTTTGTGGCTGAGTTGCTGTTGTACCCAGTCACTTCCACTTCATTATAATAGCACTAACAGCTGATTGTGGAATATTTAGCAGTGAGGAAATTTCATGACTGGACTTGTTGCACGGGTGGCATCACAGTGGAATTCACTGAGCTCCTGACAGCGACCCATTCTTTCACAAATGTTTGTAGAAGCAGTCTGCATGACGTGATTGAAACACCTGAATTCAATTATTTGGATGGGTGAGTGAATACTTGGCAAGATAGTGTAAGTGACCAAATTCTCCAAAACTATAAAGAAAATGAAAAAAACGTCTCACCTCTGTCATTCTTGCTGATGAGTTGGCTCTTCGTGTGCTGCAGACTCTCCTCCATACAGCCGATCTGAGAAGCCTTAATGGCAACATCCTTTCTCAGGTGCTCCAGCTCTGATTCTCTGGACATCAGCTCCTCTCTGTAATGTTTCACCTCTGATGTGAGACGGCTGCAGTGTAGAGAGAAAATAGCACACAATAAACATCATATGCACTTTTAAAATGAAAAACGTGCATTTTAAAGCAAAGAAACTTGCTACAGCAGCTATTCAAAATGAAATAACTGGAGGTACATGAGACGGGATCTTTATCATTTTATCTCCTGGTGCTCAAGAAGTAAGATCCTTACTTGTGCATTAAACGTATTTAGAGGGTCTGCTTCGTGCCTTAAAGCAAACGGGATGTGGAGTAATCACAGGAAACAGAGGCATTTGTATTTGATGCATTCAGGCATCAACAGCAGGACACATTTAGAAATGAATCACTAAACGAAGCTCCATACAAACTGCATTAAACAGCTGCAACAGTAAATAAAAGCTGCTCACCTCACAGACTCAGAGAGTTGCTCATTCTGCTGGTTGATCTCCTGCAGGTTCTTGTCTTTCACCTGAGCATCTTCCTGTCTCTTCCTTAATTCTTCCTGCAGAGATGCCCGGGCTCGTTCCAGCTGCTGCTCCAGACTAGACACCTACACAGAGACAGTAGCAATGATAGCATCAACTTTCAATTCAATTATTCAATTCAATTAGTACTAAAGATGTGTTTAATATTCCTAAAGGCAGCCAGGCTGTCATTAGTTTGTAGACGTGGTCAACTTCTAACTTTGTTCTTAAATTTTGATAAATCAGATTTACTTGTTCGTACGCACACATTTGTGCTTACACACTGTTAGTAAATGAGGCCAGTCTAACTCGCCTGCCTGTGCAGCTGGCACTGGCTCTCCTCTAGCTCAGAAATGCGAGCAGTGCTCTCAGTCAGCATGGTCTGCTGCTGCTGGAGGGAAAGCTGCAGCTGCAGGTTCTCCTTGCTGGAGCTCTGACAAACCAGAGTGGTGCTGCGGAGCTTCTCCTGCAGAGAGGACACCTGAAAAGGGAAAAGAAGCGGAGAACGTGTGCCTGAGAATTGTGTTTTTAGATGAAGAATATAAAAGCATGTTTACTGTATGCAACACTATACTTTGTCCTTCTTCTGCTGCAGCTCCGTCTCATAGTTCTCCTTCATCTCCTCTATCTGCTGCAGGTACGAGTTCATCTCTTTCCTGCATGCTGACAGAGACGACTGCAGCTCACACACCTGTGTGTGTAAACGTATTGGTAGCTGTAGCTGTTGCTGTGGTGCGATTCATGACTCGTTCTGGGTGTTTATGCACTAAACTGTTAATCGCGTCATCTGTGCAAACCTTGGCTGCAGAATCGGCCGCCTGCTCTTTGAAACTCTGGAGCAACTCTTCGTTCCGCCTGAGCTCGACCTGCTTCTCCTAAAAATGATACAAATGTAGGGTTTTTCATTCATAAACAGCATATGCACTGTGATGCATGTGTGTTAAATGGTTATTGTGCCTTCTACTCATGTGTAGGTTTCATGCAGGAACTGAAATAGAAGATGCACGTGTGGTCTTGTGCTACGACTGTTCTGACCTGTGTGAGCTGGTCTAGAGAGCTCTGCAGAAAGAGAGCTGCTTTCTGAGCCCCGTCTCGCTCCCTCTGGAGTGAACTCAACGCCTGTTCCATCTCCACCGCCCGAGACTGAACCTCTTCCAGAGACAGCTGCAACTGCAGGAGATAGAGCATGGCTATTACTACAGGTAACAGCAGAAATTTTAAAAACATGGTCACAGCTGGTAACTCAGAGTGCAGATTCTCCATCTTTCCTCTTCATTAGCCTTTGGTTGTAGCATCATGTAGCTAAATCATTAGTGTCTGAGTAAAGGTAAAGGATGGAAGCTGAGGAAGACAAAACCGTAGATCACCATTTGTATTCTTTGTTGTTGCTCCGTGAGTTCATGAGAATGAGACTGTTTGCACCTTTCCAGAGCCTGCTGATACTCCCGTTGCTTTCTGGTCGTCAGCGACTGGTAATGCTGAAGACTGCTGGTCGTCTCCTTCAATTAAAAATGTTAAAAGAACCAGTTTGTAACTTTCCTTTAACTTTCTAACAATTGGAATCATAAGTGCGCACCTGTAGTTGATTCTCCAGCTCAGTGTTCTTCAGTGCAGCCAGACTGTAGGCCGACGTCTTCTCCTGTAGCTGCTTTTCCAGAGCAGCAGCTCGTGCCTTTTTCTTCTTTAACTGAGGTGCAACAGAGACGGCTGATTCGTGAGTAACAATCATGACTTCCTAAGCTTGAAACGATGCCTTACTGCGGTATAACGCTCACTGTACATGGCACAAATCTAGTGAAAGCATTAAAAATACCAAACACTACATATATGGTGTGTGAGAGGATAAGAAACATGTGTTACCTCTTTCTCCATGTCTGTGGCTTGGTTGACTTTGTCCAGCAGCTCTGTGTGGAGGCTCTGGTAGTGGGAGGCTCTCTGGGCCATGGAGCTCTGCAGGGAGGCGATTTCCTCCTGGGCTCTGCTCAGACGCTCCTGAAGAGACTCGATCAGGCTGCTCTGCTTCAGCCGCTCAGCTTCCTTTGACTGCAGCACTCGCAGCAGCTGCTGGTAGCCTTCGCCTGCCAGGATTGAAAGAGAGGACTGGAGTGGATCTGTTTTTCCTCCTTCTTTCAAATGCTCCCGTTAAGGGTTTCCACAGTGGATCATGTGCCTCAATCTCACCCCTATCCTCTTTTGTCACTACATCCATGAATCTTCTCTGTGGTTTTCATCTTTCTTTCATCTCCTGCCTGGCAGCTCCACAGTCATAATCTTTTGTCTATATGTCCCCGCTATCCCTCCTCTGCGCGTGTCCAAACCATCTCACCCTTGCCTCCCTAACTTTGTCTGGTGGCCCTGAGAGGTCAAACACAGCAACTTAAGAAAAACACAGCAAAAGCACACAAAACACAACGGAAATTAAACAAAACACAACGGAAGGTGTTTCTGGGGGGGACAATAATGTGACAGAACAGCTGCGGAAGTGACAGAAACCAAAATATATGAAGCAGCAGCCGCTCCATCATGTTATCGTCTCCCCAAAAATACTTCTGTTGGGTTTTGTGAGATTTTGTTGCATTTTTCTGTTTGCTGGTGTTTTCTTAAGTTGTGCATTTGACCTCTCGGTGCCACCGTAGCGTCAGCCTGAGCCGTCCCCCTCATGTACTCGTTTCTAATTTTGTCCATCCTGGTCACGCCCCGAAACAGATCCATAGAATGATAGAATGGATCAATTTTTCCCAACATAGCAAACAAAACAAACGCCCATATTAAACTCAAAGGAATATAGCAAGTATGAAATTATTAAAAATAAAAAAAGCAAAAGGTGTTTAAAACAAGGGTGCAGCGCTTCTATTTCTGCTACTAGGCAGAGACAAATACAGGAATGTAATGAAAGATCCATGTGGTTTTTGAGCCTACCTGGCTTTAGGGTCATCAGGTGTGCAGCTACTGTATAGTTCACTGGGGGCAACATGCAGGGACTGGCACACATTTGCCCCACGGCACCCTTAAGTTAGAGAAAAAAAATAGTATATGACAACAGTTATCATGTCATTGCTTGTGCATGATCAGTGATAAATGGCAATGTTATTTACATAGTGAATTTCATTATATGCAAACTCAATGTGATTAACTCAGAAGATAAAGCATACAACTGTTTTACAACAGTTTCCAGAAACCAGCAAAATGAAACAGGATCACTCTCAGAACACTTGGATCTGATTCTAAGAACATTTAAAAACTAGCCCTGATGGCCTGAGAGGTCTGACTGAATTATCAACAGTCTGACTTGTTTTGAGGAAACAGAATAATCATGTAGCGCAACCTTGATGCAAACGCCGTGGGTAATTGAACAAAACCGCATGGGAACACAAATGACACAGAGGCCGCTCCACCTCTCGTAGATGCAGCAGTGCCAGCACGGCCTCCAGGCTGGCCAGCTCCGTCTGGCTCTGCTGAGCCTCTTTTTGGCTCTGGGCCAGTCTCTGCTCCTGGCTGTGCGTCAGAGCTCGTAGGTTTTCCAGCTCCCTGCACGCTGCACCTCGCTCCGCAAGCTGCCGCTCCAGATGCGAGGCTTTACGTCCAGCCTCTTCGATTTGGGCTTGAAGGTTAGCAGCCACAGCCTCAAACTGCTTCACCTCCTCCTTCAGCTTACTGGGAGACAGACGAGGAAAAACGCTGCTGATTAAATGTGTCATACAAGCAAATTTAAGCTTTATTTTAAAAGCCTAAATAGTTATTACAAATATACAAGTATTTAAAAAAACGACATAAAGATGTAGGTAAATTAAAACAATCCGTCTCTTAAGTACCTAATTGTCCGGCTGTGTTCTGCCTTCTCTCCCTCCAACACGGTGCACTTCATCTCCAGCTCCTCTTTTTCTCTGCCACCCTCAACGACACGTTCTTTTAGCTTGCTTTCACTCTCCGTCACCTTAAAACCACAAATCGAAACGCATTTCTGAGATTAACGTGCAATTAAAAATGAGTCTATTAGTTAAATCAATCAATATCTGAACCTTTTTAAGCTTAATGGAAATTGTAGCCTTGTAGTCTTTGAAAGCTTCTTTGAGTTTCTCTGCATTTTCAAGTGCTTGATTCCTCTGTTGCTCCGCCCTGCAAGGCACAGTGTTGCACATGCATAAGTAAAATATATACAATTCAAATAAATAGAATAAAGTATGACCAAAAGCACTGTCCTGGATTATTGTATTTTCACTCGTGTTGTAAACTGTACTGATGGAAATCATGCGCCGAGCTGAGCCCACATATAAGCGCACCGTTTTCCTGAGGCTGTCTTGTTTTCCAGCTCCTCTCGGAGCGTGTTCAGCTCTTCGGTGAGAGTCGCCACCACAATGTCACTGTGAGCTGCGGCTTCCTGACAACACTCGGCCCTCAGCTCTGCTGCCCTAGGAAACACACACCATGCAGATCACACTGGTATTGCTGAGGTTAAAGGCAGTTTCAAGAACACAAAAAAAGCTAAAATAATCATAAATCTTTAAAGGCTAGAACCAAGAGCCACATTTCCACCCAGAGTTCTCTTGGGAACTTTTTTTAAAGGAACTGAAAGCTGTTGTTTATCTGCATTTCCACTGTGGTGAACACTCACAGAGATTAAACAGCTAATTTTAAATGTCAGACCTTATAAAACAGTGATCAGATTACAGCTTGGCTGTCTTTGCCTCCCGTCTGTTCTCTGTCTCAGAGGTAGACGCACACATTTACAGCAAGCACAGCAGGCGGGATGAAGGATAGCTGTGGCTTAGAATAAATAAAAATATTCTATTTCTGATTTACTACTTTGTTTTCTATAATTTGATGGCAGCAATACGTCTCAAAAAAAGTTGGGATGGGGCCGTGTTTACCACTGTGTACCATCCCCTCTTCTTTTAACAACAGTCCATAAACATCTGAACTGAGGAGAGCAATGGTGTCCCATTCTGGTCTGACAGAAGCCATGCTGCTGTAACAGCTGCAGTATGTGGTTTAGCATCGTTCTGCTGAACGGCAAGGCCTTCCCTGAAAAAGATGTGATCATAATTAGAGCACATGCTGCTCTAAAACCTGTATATATCTTTCAGCATTGATGGCGCCTTTCCAGATGAACATGCTGCCAATTCCATAGGCACCAGTGCACCTCCATACCATCATGATGAGATGCGGGCTTTTGAATTGAGTACCGATGATGAGCATGCTCACAAATGGCTTCTTTGCGTAACAGAGCTTTAAGTTGCACTTGTGGATGGCACAGTGAACTGTGTCATTTCTGGAAGAGTTCCTGAGTCCATGCAGTGATTTTCCATGGCAGAAGCCTGTTTTTAATGCAGTGCCCCCTGAAGGTCAAAGATCACAGGTATCCCATATTGATTTTCAGTCTTATCTCGAGATTCTTGCAATCTTTTGATGATATTTTGTACCTTACGTGATGAGATATGTAAAGTCTTCACAATTTTATGTGGAGGAGCATCATTCTTAAACTTTTCAACAATTTATAGATGCAAGTTTTTTTTTCTTGCAGTTTGGTGAACCTCTGCTCATCTTTACTTCTGAGAAACTCTGCCACTCTGGGATGTTTTTCATACCCAGCCATGTTACTGACCTGTTGCCATTTAACCTGATTAGATGCAAAATGTACCTCCAGCTGTTTCTTTTTAGTACCCTTTAATTTTCCAGCCTTTTGTTGCGTCTGTTCACATTTGTTTTGAGATGTGTTGCTGCCATCAAATTCAAGATGAGGTAATATTTTTCACAAAAATCATACAATCTTTTTTTTGTACTTTCTATTGTGACTAAAATATGGGTTTATGAGATGTGCAAATGATCGCCCTCTGTTTTTATTTACATTTTTATTTACACAGCACCCCAACCTTTTTGGAATTAGGGATATATGAATGGCTCACTAAACTCAGCACTAAATCCCTGTAAAGTGTATATAAACAGAGGCTGCCACATTACATCAATATCTACAGAAGTATAGATAGTGAGATTACTTTAGTTCTTTGGTCTGAGCCTCCAGCTCTGCTTCAAGCTGCCGAATCTGTTCACTCATGATCGCCACACTGTTGTTAACCCCAACTCTAGGGCCCCTGAAGTAGCTCTGCAGAAGAACACAGACAACAGACGTACAGTTTTTCTTAGTTATTATGAGACTTATATTTTTATTGACATTTCAACCAAACTAAAGGACAATTTCACACTATATTTGTCTGCAGCACACAAAGTCAGTATTTTAGGATTTAAACAGATTTACTCAAAATAGAGATCACACATGTAGGGTTATACCTGAGACTTGGAGGTAGCTGTTTCATACTGTATCGCATCAAAGTCACTGATGAGCTGCTCATCCTGCAGAGTCAGACGGGCATTTTCCTGACGTACACAGGCGGCCTTCTTCCTCGAAACAGAAACAGACTCCATCTCTACAGAGCGAGTTTTGAATGAGACGGGCTGAAAAGAAGGGCAGAACTCAGGTGTTGATAAAGTGTTTATTTCTTTACCCTAAAACTGTGATTAACAGTAGCTCTGTTAATTTCTGAGCACCTTTCTACCAACTTTACATGTACAGAAATTAGACCACAACCCAGACCTTAATGCTTACATCTTTGACTTTTTAAGTTACCATTTATGCAAAGAAAACTGGCCAGCAAATGAAGCTTATCTATCTATTTATTACCAAGAGAACAACTACCAGATTTATCCATAAGTTTATACAGTACATACTGTATAACACAAGGCAATGTGACATGTAATGTGTGCCTGTTTCTTCGTGTTTCACTCACAAATATCTCATTTGCATCTCACCTTCGATCTGGAAGAGGCTGGACTGAGACTACCTGTAACAGCCCGCCTCTCAGCCGTCCCACTGAGGGGCCTTTCCTGAGGCACACAGCCTCTCTGGAGCAGAGGAACATCAGATGTCTGAAGGTCTTGTAACATCAGGCAGCCGGGATTCTGCTGAAGCTATTCATCACCACGGCCATTTCACTGAGTGTGTAGCACTGAGGAGCGAGAGGAAGCTGGAATCATGCTACTTTCAGCAGGAGTAATAGTTTCTGTACCGATAAACACCTGGTACAGGCTGAGTTTGTGCCTTTACTCACCTCAGCTTCTGTGCAGGCTGAGCTCGGTCAATCCAGATTAGCTCTCTCCTCGAGCTCAAACAGATGACGAGCGCGTCTTTTACTTTCCGGCGCTGAAGCAATATTTACAGCTTATGAGAACAGCTGAAAAGATCCAGAAAACCTTCACAAGCATCTGGTTATGCTTTAAAAATCTGAGATTACAGCGGCACAGCTACGCTCGCTAAATGTAAACAAAGATGCTCGTTGGATCAACAGGTGGCTAGCTACTCAACCTTATCACCAACCGAGCGACAGCCAGCATTTAACTTTTCATTGAGCTGCTAATGTTTAGTATCCTAACGCTATAAAAGCACAAAAGAAGTATTTATCATTTCCAATGTAACAGAGATTACCCAGTGTAAACGCAGTGAAGGAGAAGGTATCCACAACAGTTTGTAATTCTTAGTCTCCGCCTACACCCAACAACGAACTTTGTGATTCGGTAATACTAAGCTGTCTGTGAGTTGATTGGTGGAGAGGGCTTCCACTGACAGTAACCGCGAACAACGGCGCGTGTGTATGGAGGACAAAAAAGGCCACAGAGCGCAACAAATAATTTTATTAATTAATAATTAACATTTTTTAAAATAAGAATACAATTTGTACTATATAAATTCTATTAAACAATTTGGGTAAAATTAATCCATAAATATATTGATTTGATATATAATAGTAAAAGGGAAGGTACTGAGACGTGCTATGATGTATAGAGATGGTACTGACAAAAAGACTTGAGACTGAGATGGAGGTGGCAGAGCACTGGGAGTGACCAGAGTGGATAGAATTAGAAATGAGTACATGGATGGATGGATGACATTTCTAATTTTGAAGGATCTGAAAAAAAAAAGTTCAACAAAGAGGGCTACATAATTTAGATTAATACGTTCATAAATTACTAAAAAAATATTACTGCTTAAATGCTAATGAAGTTTTAAAAATATAACTGAATTAAAAATGGAATTATGGATGCAGATCTTATTCTGGCAATTAAAATAGTAATTCCCTTTGCTATTTACATATTCATTCTCCTTTTTTATCTTTTCCTTTTACTGTCTCTGCCCAGTCTTTCAAGACACTTCCAGCCCTACACTGGTGAAATAAGGTTAACCATTGTAAATTATGCATAACATGTAATAAGCTCTGTAATTATCCACAATATTAAAGCCTCTCACAGATTGACTTCATCTCTTTACAGTTCAACATCATGGGGGAGAGGGGTGTGTGGTGTCATGGGGCGACACAGTGGTGCGGTGGTTAGCATGATTGCTACCCCAGCAGGTCCTGGGTTCTTTCTGGTTCTGTGTGGGTTCACTCTGGCTCCATTCCAGGGTCCAAACACCTGCATGTTTTTAGGTGTGACTGAGCATGTCTGTCTCTCTGTGTTAATGCTTGGCAATCTGTCCAGGGTGTACCCTGCCTCTCACCCTGTGACAGCTGGGATAGGCTCCAGCCCAACTGTAAGCCAGAATTGGATAAGCAGAAGATGAACAGATGCTTCAACAAAATGTTTGGGTCCTACCATTCGTATAGAGATTACTTTGACATAACATCTGGAAAATGAACAGAGAAAAGAAATGGGCTGGCTTCAAGGAAATATCTTTTAACGTCTTAAATTTTTAACTTACGGATGGCAAAAAAATAAAAATCCTCAGTGGCATAAACAAGCTTCCACATAAAACAATAAGATGAGAAAGAAACTGAGCATAATTTAATGAAAGAAAAAAAAAAGGTAAAGACCAGGTAGAAAGAACAGGTTAGCTCCAGTCGAGCTGCTTCTAACCCAGCCTTCCTTACCCATGACCTTTTAACGGCTTTTTCCCTACCTAGAAATTCTAAACCTCTGAATTTGATCTCAGGAGCCTGATTAAAAAGGCGACTGGACTTTAAATTTTTTGAAGACATTTCACTTCTCATCCAAGAAGCTTCTTCAGTTCTATAACCAAAATGTGGACAGTCCCAGGTATTTAAACTCTTGTGGGGGCTGTCCACTTTGGAGGACATTAGCTTCCAGTCCAGGTGCCATTTTAATCAAGCTCGAGTGTACGAGAATCTCAGTCATTCAGGTCAAAGAGAAGACACTTTGAACCATCAGTATATAAATTTGTTTTCTTTTTTTCAGAAAAAAAATAAAAGCCATTAAAAGTGTTTTTTATGCATTACTTAAAAAAGGCTTTACTTATACAGTTAACATTCACATGTTACCATTTTTGACACTCGTGGTCCTCGAAGTGCAGTTAAACACCAGAAACAGGACAGTTCAAAATATCTGACTTTATTCATCCTTTATAACAAAACAGGTTCTCAAGTCACAACCTATATAATGATGTATAAAAATGTAATAAGAAAAATCTCAAAAAGACAAAGCAGACGTTACATGTATGTTCTTTGGCTGCAGAAGCCTGCTGGAAGCCAGTGGTAGCAACATGCTGGCTGAGACACTGAGTAGAGAGAAGCTTCAAATACACTGATTATGCCCCTGCAAAGAAGACATATCAGTGTCCGTTATAACAAAAGCAGAAACATCTCCAAAAAGAGATACCAACTGAACACTCACCTACTGCAATGATATACAGCATCTTATATTCCAGTGATTGTATTATGACCCAGTTTAAAACAAGTAGGTTTTGCAACAGAACACAAACGGCATTTCTCAAAAACTTACAGATGGAAAAATGGTTCAAAGTTATGACACGTGGAGGGTCTTAAAAAAAAATACTGACCAGCAACACTATAAGAACAACTTACATCCTCTTGCCATGCAGCAAAGACAGACCTATGCATTGCAGTGACAATTTGGGGCTTATCCTGAGTGTGTAGACCACAGAGTGAACTTGACATGAAACCAAAAACCCAAATGCCTTTTTTTTTTTTTTAAAGAGAAAAAAAAAGTAAAATTTGTTGCACCCATCATACACAAAAATAAAAAATAAAAGCCCCTGAAAGCCTGAGTCAAACGATTACAATGATTGAACTTTCCCCTCTGTCAAGGCATGTGGTCCAATTAAATTAGTGAACAGCTTTAACAGAAACTACCATGCATAGGGAACAATTCTGAACTCCTGGTGGGTACACAACATTTACTTTACGCACAACTTTGTTTAGCTATGAGAGAAAATTTAAAACTAAGTTAGGTTCTTTTATTATTTTCAAATTAAAATGCTTTTTAAAAACAAAACAAAAAAACACGATTTACCAAGAATCCCCTCAGGTATGGACAGAGGTTAATTATAAGTATCCCACACTTGAATTTAAAATATTGGGAGTGGGCAAACAAAGAATGCTACCATAGATAAATACTGCCTTGTATAAGCTGAAATGCTCCAATTATCTGTTCAAAAATGACGACCTAACAGATATTCTGTAGCTTGATGTTTAAAGTGTCTGCGATTATTCACCGTTAAAATTACAAAAACTGCCCTGCTGAACAGAAAAGGCAGAACGAGTAGAAAGGGTATAAATGAATGTAGTTTACAAAAACATTTGCAGCAGCACATCTCTTTTGCTTTGAGTTACTCCTTAACCGCTCACAAATGAGCACACTTTCCAACACAGAGCTGAACGACATGCCTGCCAAAGGCACCGAGAGGTACTTATAGCTGGGATGGAACTGGGGGGGTAAATGTTTATTTACCCCTGGTGGTGGGGTAAGTTACTGAGTGTTAGTTGTTGAATAAAAATGCCCCCTCTTTCTCTCTTCCTCCAAGATATATAAGTTATTTATAGAAAAAAAAAACCTTACAGTTTCATAATTAACGGGTCTGGAAATGAAAAGCATATCACTGGATTAAGCACAGTAACATCACTGAAAGCCTACAGGTGCAGTACACAGCTCGATGACTTGCCCCTGAATTTGGGGGGGGGGGTTTCTAAACATTCAAAGCAGATAAAGTTGGCACAACAATAACAAAACTGCTGTGCCACTGTGAATGTGCAAAAACCACCCCGGACTGCACTGAACCAATAGGCTTTACAGTAAGCGCAACAGGCAGAACTTGCTCCTGTCTAAACTAAATAAATGGCATATAATCAGTTAATGCTCTGAATACACACGTCCTCAGCACAACCGTAAACCTCCCGTAGGTGCTGGTGAAAAGTTAGAAGTGACGAGCAACGAGTGACAAATCTAAGAGGCGGTGACTCCTTCCCACTCCACCAAGTACTGCACCTTGCCGTCCAGGGTGACCCGTCGGGCCAGGACTTTGTACTTCTCCCCGCAGGCCAGACGCCCCGCTGCTCCGAAATAGTTGCTGATGGAGCTCTTGAGGTGGGAGAGCTGGCTGTTGGGGTCCATGCCATGAATTATGTCTGTGGAGTGAAGCCCTGGGAGGGTGTTCAACAACTCTGTGGCTGACGGGTTCGGGTCTACATGGCTGGGAGGAGGGATCTCTGGGTTGGGGGGCTGTGGGACCCTTCGTGGCCGACCACGTTTCCTTTTTAAAGGTGGAGCGGAAACGGGCATGATGGAGGCTGCTGTACGCGTCTTGCTGGAACTACAGAGGCTGGAGGGTGTTTGATAGGAAAAGAGGAAGTTTTTAAAAAAAAAAGAAAAGAAAAAAAGCTGCCAATTCAAACAGTAACAATAAAAACAGGCTACAGAGTCAAAACTAGAAAAACAAGACTAGGAGTCTGTAGCCAAGCAAATCTTTGTGAGCTTGTACCTAAACACAGTGCTACTTTAAGCCCAGTGCAAGCATCAGGCAGATATATTTGGTGATGTTGTTGTTATATTGTAGCAGGCATACCTGGACTGTCTTGAAATGCTAGTTGAGGTAGTTTCTGAAGTGCTCAGGGCTCCAATGGATTCCACATCTGAAGTTTTTGAAGACAGCAGGGACCTGTCACTCCTGGTGTTCAGGGGAAGGCACAAGAGAAAATCATGCTGCTTTTTATGTTACAGTGAATCAGGCTATGTAAAGAACACACACACACACACACACACACACCCCTACACATACACACACACACACACACCTTAAGCTTCACGCCAACAAAGTTGAACAGTTATGAACAGGGCTACATTTATAATTCCTCACTTACTTGACAGATGTAAAGTGATCCAATGCATGGGGCTCTAGTGGTGGAGGTTTCCTGATTTCCTGTCAGAGTTAAGAAAAAAATATAAATGTAGTTCCTTCTAAAGTTACACCAACAATAACTGTCTAACGCAAAATTTTAAATACCCATCCCTCTTCAAACTATGTACACACCCCAGCTCACACCCACTAAGACAGGCGCACAGACACACACACCTGGGGCGAGGGCTCACTGGAGGGTTGTGGTTTAGCCGGAGTCTCCAGAGAGCGTGCTCCTTGCTTCCTCTTTCTTTTCTTCTTTTTCTTCTTCTCTGTGCCATTGGTAAGAGCACTGGGACTTCTAGAGCAACAACAATAATAATTCGTAACAGTTTCACATACAGTTGTACCTTAAATAACAGCGAAACTGTCAGGCAGTTCATGTCACAGAAGCTGTTCGGACCCCCCCCCCCCCCCCTTGGAAAAAACATCTCCGGGGGGTTTCTTGTCGTGGACCCCTCCTTTGAATAATTGATTCTTA
>VOQJ01022364.1:63804-84643 GCA_015052665.1 Apistogramma diplotaenia | reverse complement strand
CCCGGGCGTTCTTTGCACCAGAAGCTGTCGGGCCCCCCCCCCCCCCCATTGAGTAAACACTTTCCGGATGCGTTTATGCTCAAGTCCCTAGTTTCAGATCTACTAGTTTCAAGAATACAACATGAGGCGCATGACATGAATTACGATCCAGTTTTGAGTAAGATGGAAGATAAGCAGCACGTGTTTTATGAGTGTTCAGTGTACTCAGCTTCTCAGTTAGCTCCTCACAGTCTCGTTTCAAAAACACAGCGGCAAAGAGAGGAAGCATCAAACAAGGCTTCATGATGGTATTTCACAAACCAACAGAGGACATCAAAGTGGCTAGATCCATCTTTTAGACAGTCTACAGGCTCTACACTAAGGCTGTGCCATATCATGCTGTATCATAGCATCAGTAGTACAAGTTATTCCATGATATGGGACATGAGAGGCAGGGTACACCCTGTACAGGTCACCAGCCTGCCGCAGGGCTAACGCAGAAACAGACAACCATTCACATCTATGGGTGTACTCCACTAACTGCATGTCTTTGGACTGTGGGAGGAAGCTGGAGTACCTGGAGAAAACATGCAAGAAAACTGTTCCTGCTAAAGATGGAAGCAACAATCTTTTTGCAGCATTGGAGGCAAAAGAACAAAACAAAAACAAACCCAACAAACACACACACAAACACACACACACACACACTCAAGTAGAACTAGGCTCTCAACTGAGTGTCACTAGCTGCACTGCAAATGACAGTGGATGGAAATTACTGGTGAAGTTGCAATATCAACAATAATATTTTCACAAATTTCCTTGAAATATTGTAAAACAACTTTAAGGCCGTTTCACACCTTACCTTGTGGCAGAAAGAGCTTTGGTGGACTTGCATCCCTTGATGGTTATCTCATGTGAAGCCTTCTCCATCACTCTGCTGGTTGGCTCGTCACAGTTGGGGGGAACAGGAGGAAAACGGATCCTTAGGCCAAACAGGTGCTTCTTTTTCTTCACCTCCTTTCCTGACATGAACCTGAAAGAGACGGTTGGTGGAAGGGTGGCCATGTAAAAACAGTCTGTGCAAATCCTGGGAGAGATGGAGGAAGCACTTAGATGCGGCCATCAATATAAACATTTTAAAAGCAACAGATAAACTTACATGCAGCTATTACTGTTAAGTGCCTCCAGAACATTTTCATATCGTTCTGATCGTGGAGTTTTTGCAAGCTGTAGACAAAGGAAAGTAAAAAAAAAAAGGTTAAATATTTCAGAATCCAAATAGAGGCCAGGTTATTTCTATTTTGGAAATAAACCTCTACCAGGATATCCTAACAGTGTGGCTTTCCGGCCACCAGTCAACCAGAGGCATTAACCTAATGCCTAATCCAGCAAGTAAACAATGTGGCATTAAAGTTAAGGAATTAATACTGTAAAATAAAAAACAAATCCATGCTGGCCTACAATTGGTCAGTGTACTGCAAAGCAATTATCCTCACCTCTCCCAGCTGCAGTAGCTCCCAGTTATCATTGATGTACACCATCAGGTCCATTTCAGAGTCAAAATACTTCTTCTTGTGAATCACACTCAGGTTGTAGAGGCTCAGGTGTGCAACATCCTTCCTGAAAGATTCCAGTAAAATCTCTGTTTTGTTTAGTCTGCCTTTAAAATACATGATAAAATATGTTTGCTGGAGTCAGAGTTAATTACAGTGGTGTAGCTAAAGTTTATTATAGCTCTCTAGCCTTTGACGTCAATGGTAGCAGTGCTTTTTGATAGAAGGGTAAACACATGCTTGTGTAATTTAATATGCTCAAAAGATAGTTATATGTCAACGTAAAAGATCCTCTTACCAGCTGAGAGGCAGACGACTGAGGTACTCTGGTCCACTGTTGCAAACGGAACAAACAAACACATAAAACCTGAAGGCAAAAATAAAGAGAAAACATCAGGCAGCAGGAACACAACAAGGTTTAACATGAAAACCTAGCTCTGCATTGACTTTCCTATTTTCCTACCATTCCTTCCACTTTTTTCCAAAGAACACACAAACAATGCATAAGAGTATATTTGGCATCATTTCAAGATGATTTTAATAGGCTGCCTTTGGTCTCCACTGGTGGACACAACTCAGTGTACAACAATACAGTCAAAAAAAACAATGTCAACTGTAAGACATTTACTTGAGTAGCAGTAAATATGGTCACCTATCTCCGTAGAGCATTGGCATCTGTAAGCAATGCAGACAGGCTTCGTGGAACCACTGCTGACACCTGTTACACTGCAGCATCTTCAGGTACCAGCTACAAGCAAACAGACAGATTAGCTGTGCCAAGATATGAACAATACATTTTTCATGGACATGGGAGATGCCACGTCACTCACTCTCCTGGGCCGCCGCAGTAGCAATAGCACTGCTGGATGTTAGTCTTGTGACCCTGGTCCCACACCAGCTCCTCCAGGCCATATGGGAAAGACAGGTGTAGCTCCATGGGGTGGTGATGGTGGTGCTGCTGTTGCTCTTCCTCCTCCTCCTCCTGCAGAAAATCTTTAGCAGATGCTCCCCTTCTGTGTGCACCACCCCTCTGTGAACCACATAGGCAAAAGCAATGTTTCCTCACCAAAGAAAAAACAAAACAAAACAAAAAACACATTTTTCAATAAATAAATGGCCTCAGAATATTTTTTCCCTCATTTGTTTAATTTTGTTTTGGGCCATGCCTCCATATCTTCAAAGAAAAAGCTGTACCTTAGCTATGGAAGTGAGCTCACACTCTGAGCAAAGCCACTTGTCATCAGAGTCAATGACAGCAGCATCGATGACAGGGGAGTGACACCGCTGGTGGTAGCCTAAAACACAATGATCATCATCCTCAAATGGACAGAGATTAAAGCCCAACAGATAGATGAATAAAGACTGAAAACTAGTCAAACAGGCTGTTTCAATATAAAATAAATACACTGTTATAAATGGTACCTTGTCCACACTTGTCACAAATGACAATCTCATTGGGTTCCTCTGAGGTTTCATCCTGACATATGGAGCACACAATGTCATCATCGTCATCATCCTCGTCATCTTCTTCCCCTGAAGAGTACAGAAGTAATAAAAGTAAGCAACTAAAGCTTCAAAGTAGTGGTAGTATGACTAATGGACCATTTAGAGCAGCTTGCAGTCAAATACAGCCTGTTAGATCTGTGGAGCACCCCGATCAGAGCCTCTTTCAGGCTATTTTAGGAGGTTGATATTAAATTAAAATAAAGAATATTCGCTTTTTTTCTTTTTTGAAAAGCCATATTAACTAAAAGGGCGTAGGTAGACAGATACCAGCCTGTCTGTATCTTAGCAATGCACTCCAACTGTAGCGAAACACTCAGTTAACTGTCAGTGACAAAAGCCAGAGATAAGTGACGTCAGACAGACAGGTTTGCACAGCACAAAGCCACAAATTCACCAATTCAGAAATCAAAGACTAATTCACTTTTAAATTGGCTTAAATTGGTTTACAGTATCTTTTAGATTCCCTGTGAATAAACCACTGCATATTATTTAATGACAAAACTCAAATACAGTCACATGCATCCTGAACCCAACACTCACCTGTTTGGATATCCTTCCAAAGAACCCACGACTTTGACCGATCCTCAAAAACCACAAAACATCGGTGCTTGTCCCGATCTATCTGAAAAACAAAACAAAAATAAAAGATTTACTTGTTTCCAAATGCCACAGAAGCAGATTTTACTGTTGATGGTTTCAACACATTTTGTGCCAGTGCACCTGTGGGTGCTTAAATCTCACTGTTCGCACAACAAATGGGCTCCAGTGCCATACGCTCCTACCACACACTTGTTCAATGAAAAGACACGCTGCATATTCATACACACGTTTCTGTTTACAGTCATTCTCCTCACACTAACCTTTGCTATTGTCCCCAAGTAGAACAAACCATCTGACCACCGGGCCAGAACGTCCTGCCCCTCTGAAAACCTGTCAGACATGGTGTCTTCTCCATACTCTCCCCTAGCAGAAGGGCTTGTGGGGGACAAGGACACAGCTTGCTGCTGCCTTGGGGGAAGGGCTCTGTGGTGCACAGACAGGTGATCCACAACTCCTGAGTCTCTGAAAAAGAAAGGCAAGAGAATAGAGGGAGACATGGATTTATGGACTGTACTGATCTGAGATGTTCTCAGTTTACTGTGAACAGTAACTATGTATACAAGTGCAGTGTGTTCTGTTTCTTCATGAGAATACTAGTACAACTTAATTTGGGATGCTGCAACCAACAGAAACGCAGTCCTGCATGTGTAATGCTCAAACACAAGGATGCATTGTGTGGTTACAAAAAGAGTGAAACACATGGCATTTCCTCTCCAGTGGGTATAAACAGCAGGTGATTATACTCATAATCAGTGCTAATTGGTAATTAACCACACAGTCAGTAAGATGGCTGCAGGGCAATGGAAGATTTCTAAAAACCTAACAAGCACTCAAAAACAAAAAGGTTATTGTAGTCACTATTAAAACACCTCCATTCAACTAAAAGTCTCAGTGACAGTTGACACTCTAAGCATAGAAATATTTAATATTTTTAGCTTCTACTGCAAAACAGTACTCGTGTCGTTATATTAAAAGATTACAGAATATTTTTCCTCTTCGCCTTAAGACACTGCTCTCCGGTGCAGGTTTTCCTTTGTTCGGATAATGAGTGAACATGTTCAGCGCCAGCCACCAGCAAGGATAACAGCACAGTCTGGGACAGCGCTGTAAAACTGATATACTGTCCCGTATATTAGATAGCTGGCAGCAGGGCCTGCTCAGCAGCGGGAATAATCCACAGGCAAAGCCGTAACCCCAACCAGGTCGCTGACCGTCGGACCCACACCCCCCCTAACGGGAAGAAAACATGACAACAATACCTCATTCGGTCACCTCCGCTTCTACAAACGACTCGTACGACAAAAATCACCCAGCAAGAGAGTCGCTCTTATCCCGCTCGTCACGGAGTTGAAATCACTTCAGAAGCGTGAGCGGGGAAACATGCGGGGTTTGTGGCTTCCTCAGAAAATAACAAACGGCTCATTTTCCCCCAGCACGTTCGCCATTTTGGTTTCCCGCTGATGGTCGGGGAGTGCATTATGGGAAGAGCTTAAAACGACGGCTTCTGCTGCGCTCACCTTTTTTCAAACATTTGAAATTGTAGGCAGGGCATTTACTAACCAAAAGCATATCCGCCTCTTAAAGAAGCATAAGAATTTTTAAAATTATTATTTTATTCCACCTTTCTTTTGCGGTATATGAAAAAAACGCGCCCTAAGCGAGAAAGAGGTGCATTTTGCATATATCAAATATGTTTATTCAGGAGAACCAGAAGTTTGATAAACTTGTACATGTTGTGGACACTTCTTGAAGCTACAACGTAACGTGATACTGACAGGTAATTTTTTTTAATTAGACCTCATGGCCGGAAGCTGTGTGTGTGGAATCGACGCAACAATAAAGCATTTATTTTGAAGGAACAAGCAGAAGTTTGTGTTCCTGCTGTCCGGTATCTTGACCCGCGCGTTTCCAGAGTTTTGCAAACACACAATATTGACTCTCCGCTATCCACGCAGGACGTCTGGCATCAGTTTTCGTCTGCTTACTTGATCATCTGTAAACTTTAAATAAAACGAAGTCTCATAGGTAGAGGATCGAGTTTGCGCATGCGTTCTGAACCTGCGTTTTTTTTTCAGCTTCAACTATGTTGCTTTGGTTGGAAATCAGCAGCTGCTGCAAAGAGCAGACGCGCAGGCAAAGTGTGCTGTCAGACCGACTCACACCGTCAAGACAAACCGACAATCTGAGCCTGAAATCGGATAACGTGCAGTCATTTTTCCCCGTGCCCGTCGTTTGATGCTGAACACGCTGTCTCCCACGGGCTTTTGGATGATCCCCCACAGCCAGGTCCACGTATTGAGATGATCTATTTTTGTGATGGCGAAGGGTCTGTTTCCACGGGCCTGGGTGAAAAAGTCTTTCTACTTTCAGGTAAGATCGCTATCCAGTAATTGTTGTGGGAAGCCGATTGCATGTGAAAATGAGGTGATGCTGTGGGGTTGCATGAGCTCGCCGTGGTGCCACATCACACTGACAGCTGGCAGCAAACGGGTACCTCCTCTGGCTGCTCGGTGGGGCTATCTGAAAATACCTGATGAATGCAAAATGCAAAATACCTGTTTTATTTTTTAATTTAAAGACTGAACTCGTAGTTCAGTTTTTTCCTCGCCTTCAGCAGTGCCAAGGCAGCAGTAATTCCATTGGGTTGGGTAATAAGGGTTGAACCTTCTGATTTGTGGATCAGCTGCCAGCAACTTCTTCCAATACAGTAAGGAGCTTATGCAAGTGGAAGAGGGTACAGGGTTGCATTTGGTCTTTGTGAAGGGTGAACATGCTGTTGCATTACAGCGTGTATAACTGCCAGTTTAACACAGTCCCCTGAAAGGTGAAAGATGTAGCGCTCAGAGTGTGATACATGTTGGCAAGATCAGGTTATTTAATCTGGTAACTAATTACAGGAAGCCAGCGTCTCCTGTAGCCCCGAGGGTTACTTCAATAAGATCAGTTGCAACTAGGCAACATTTCATACTATAACTGGCTTGTTTTGGTCCTGAGATGATTTTGATCCAAGAAGAAAAAACTGATTCCTGTAAGCCTTTTCATTGTGTATTGTACATGCACTGTGTATATTTTTGCACAATAATTAGGCAAATGTGGCCTTTTTGTGGTCTGTTTTCAAATCACTTATGCACAGCTACAAAACCGTAAACCAGCTCACCAATTTCAAAAAAGGAACCTTCGAGGAAACATGTCAGCTCACACAGTCACAGCAAGAATGAGTTTCTTGTTTGTTGCATGCCATGAGACGTGCTGTGCCCAAAGACGTTCCCAGGTAGCAATCTTACAGGGCAGGTTTCAGCAAAGTCATCCAGTTTACTGCAGAGCCGACGTATATCGGTCTGCTGGGTCGAACCGTGCAGTCAGAAATCAAGTCGCTCAAATGTCTAAACCTGCCGTATTAAAAACCAGTTTAGTAAGGCTTCATTGAGCCTGCAGAGACTCGTTTTCAATCAGTGATCATTACCCACTCTGTGTGCTTCAAGCTGGATCAGAGACAAAAATTAACAAGGACGGCCGGCTCCAGCCTGAGGTCTGTGGAATTCACGTGGGAGGGAATGATCATCACTCGTCCCTCCACATGATATGCGACTGTATACGAAGATGTGATACTGCAGGTCTTTTGTCTGGGTAACTTAAACCAGACAGATGACAGATGGTGACCCTAAATTGCACTTTGGATTTTGCGCTTTGCAAGTTCATTCAGCTCTGACCACTCAGTTATTCTATTCCACTTATCTTCGCTTTGTTTATTTTATTGATTTCTACTCCGAGGGCACTAGACAGCTGCAAAACATGTGTGCAGTACCTCTGTCGAAATGGTTAGTAATGCAGTTATAAACTTCTTTTTTTGCTCTTTAACCCCTGCACGCACGAGCCAGGCTTATCTGAGGTTTTCTAGATAAGACGTTTATTACATATTCAGTTTCACTGAAGAGGAGACGCTGTAAGGGACCACAGAGTTTAATGAAGGACTAAGCTCTGTGCTGCTCATGTTTCTCACACACACACACACACCTTGCAGACAGTCCACATGCACACATGACTCAAAGCCCCTTGCTTGTCATGACCACGGAGGGCTGGGCTGTATCCCAGCTTTATTTTCCATATGTTTTGTGCACATAGAAAATTTTAATGCTCTTTGCAAAGAGCCTTCACACACACCAAAGTGTTCAGATGTGCTAGTAATCTGTACTCTTTATTTTTATTCCTGTCTCTTTCCTGGAGGCCCGGCTGTCTATTTAATGATCTCTTCAGGGCACACAATGTTTAAAAGCAAAGCAGTCCTGCAGAGGAGACATCTGTCCTGCTCTATCACAAAGCAGCTGCTAAAGCTTTAATAAACTCCTGCTGTTGTCAATAACGGACTGATGAAACACACCAAATAAAATGAGAGGCAGGTAATTTATTATTTTCCTGCACCCTCGCTTTGTTTTAAAAGTATTTCATTAGGCGCCTGAAATCGCTAAAGAATCTGAATTACAAGTAATTTGACCCTCTCTGTCTGTGTCAGCGTGGATCAGATGCTTTAATGTCTCCCACTGAGTGTATAAACCCATAACAGAGCGTTCTCCTGCCTTGTTTATACACTACAGTAATTACAGTACATGAAAGATAAAGAGGCTTTTGACTTGGTCCCTGCCACACTGCCAGGATATTTTGTTGGGATTTGGAAACCGTGCTGGAGCTGGATGAGAGGCACGCCAAGGCTGCCAAAACACACACAGGATAACCAGTTCCTGCCATGCGATCAAAGAGAAAAGCAAAATTACTTTATCCTCCCAAGTGCAGTTGCAGTCCTTGGAGGAAAAGCTAACTGCAGTTTTGTTTGGGTAAAAGTCGAGGAGTGTGGCCGACGGAGGCAGTCTGACCTAAATTCTTGGCGCCGCTCCACTCTGCCTTCCAACAGTCTACTTTGCTTCATCTTTCGCTTGCTTTTATCTAATTATTCTCTTAGTCTGTGTGCTGCTGGGAGGCTCGTGTCGTTAACTGACTTGAGCTGTTGCTCTGGAGCAACGTGAAGACATCACAGAAGGGTCCAGTCACTTCTGATCGTTACGTTTTAGCAGTTCTGGCTCCTCGTTAAAGCGCCAGGCTTTTCTTCTGTCTCCACCAGAAAAAAGTCTCGATTTTTGTTTTTCTAGTGAAATGTGCAACTGTGTTCAATTTGTTGCCATGATATGTGGTTTAGCAACCTTTGGACCCACCGATCAAAGAATAAATTAACAAATGAACCTTCACGTTCCCCTGACCTGTGACCTCTGTGATCCTCTGAGTTCAGGGGCATCACATCAGCGTTTCCCTGCAGTACTGGTGTTTCATAGGCCTCAGTTCTACTTTATGTTTTGTCTTAGCAAATATTTGCATGCTGCCAAACGAAACCAAGATTTCAAATGTGATAAAAGTAATACCTGTTAATCATCGCCATGTTGTCATATTTGTTGGTGCATGCTGAAGTTACACTTTAACTCGGAGCACGAGTGTTCATGAGCACAGCCTCACAGGCTTCTCAGTATTTCCAGTACAATATTGCCATGCAAAATATCACAACAGTGTACCAGTTTTTTTCCCCTCCACCCCTGAAATCCACCTATCAGTCGTCGACCTCTAATCCGGGTCATGGTTGCGGGGGACAACAGTCTAAGCAGAGGTGACCAGACTTCCCTCTTCCCAGCCACTTTCTCCGGCTCTGCTGTTTATTTGTGATGAAATCTATTTGTCGCTGTAGACTATTATTACTATATTGCTCATTAACAGGTGAAGTAAACTGACAGAAATACATCATCAGTTGCTGACTTTTCAGATATCGGGCTGGTTTTTCAATAAGCAGTTTTGCCCATCTTAGATTTTAAGTGTTTACTTCAGGAGTTTCAGGC
Organism: Apistogramma diplotaenia; assembly: GCA_015052665.1. NCBI lineage: Eukaryota > Metazoa > Chordata > Actinopteri > Cichliformes > Cichlidae > Apistogramma > Apistogramma diplotaenia. The sequence goes on along the minus strand of VOQJ01022364.1, from coordinate 75,132 downwards.
TGTCTGCATTGTATCACCACCGCAAATAACTGCATTAACTTTGACGGTGTCACAGAAATAACAGGACGTCAGCTCAGAGGGGCATTGTAAGACATGTGATGTGTGCATCCTGTGACTCAGGCAGTGAGCTTTTAGCAGCTACACAGCTAAAATGGTATGTGGCACTGGAAGAATGGGATTTCCACCTCTAAAGTCGTTTTCCAGCTTAATGAGCTATTGTTGTACATAGTCATAATCCAGAGGCCTGTGGCTAACTGTCATTATAATAACCTATTATGTGATCAGGGTTGTTTGATTAGATCAAAAGCTTGTATAACATGTTAATCCAGGCAATCATAATTCAAAGAAATGCAGGTTCATAACCTGAATTATCAGGGTCCAGGTGGACTCTCAAGATCCGGCTCGATCAGCCCGGTTTTGTTTCTGCTCTCCACTCACAGGCTCGGATCTCCTTTGTGCGGGTGAACTACCTGTTCCTGACATGGCTGACTGTGCTGGTGGGGAGCTGGGTGTTCTATGTGCAATACTCCGCCTACACAGAGCTGTGCAGAGGACACGAGTGCAAGAATGCCATTGTGAGTGTTTGCAGTAGTTTAGAAGAGGCTGTGGTTGGAAAATTGCAAGAACTCACCACACGATATTATCAGAAAATTTTTGCAGCTATTAAGAAACGTTGACTGTGTTTCTCTAAAGACTCGGAAAACGAATGCAGTTTTCCTTGCTTCTGTTCAAGTGTGATAAATACAGGAGGGGGATCATCGATGGCTCCGCCTGCAGCAGTCTGTGCGACAAGGAAACACTCTACCTGGGCAGGTGTCTGTCAACACTGCCAAACAACCAGGTAAGAGACCACTGTACTTCCTATTGAACCTAAAGTTACAATGTGTAACTTTCTTGCCTGCGTTTGCTGTGCTAGGTATGTGGCCAGTCTCTAGCCACATACATGAAATGTGATTAGACAGAAGGGCGACGTCCATCTATTGACCGAGGTGACATGGTGACAGACCAGCACCTGCTCTTATATATCTTTAATAGATTAATTTTTAATTTTATGAGTGAATCAGTTTGTTGTATATTTATTACATTGGTTATTATTATTTTTCTATTAAATAACCCCAAAAAACGACTGCACTTTTAAGTTAAATTGTTTATGAGTCCTCATAAACAAAGGAGGAGGGTGAGTGAGCAGTAAATTGAACTGTTTCTGTTTCACCAGGTGTACACAGGAAGCTGGGGAGACCATGACGGGATCATTCACTGTAAGCTGGGGGAGGTTGTGCACTATGAGCTGGGTGAGGAACCAGAGCCACGCAGGGAGACCCCTGTGTTTGACAAGCCTACGAGAGGCACCTCAGTGGAGAAGTTTAAAGAGATGGTCTTTAATCACCTCAAGGTAAAAGAACACTGAATCAAGTCAGAATAGTTCTGATGGAACCAAATCTGTGATGGACTAAAGTCTGGAACTGTTAATCCCATTCTCTACCCACCAGTCCAAGCTTGGAGAGCAGGCCAACCTTGCTAACCTCGTCAGCCAAATCCTCTCTATCGCCGATGGCAACAGAGATGGACGGGTGTCACTGCCAGAAGCTCGCTCAACGTGGGCCCTCCTGCAAATGGATGAGGTATCATAAGCTAATAATCATATCATTAAGTTATGAACAGTTCTCTGAGGCTTTGTGTTGAGGCGGTTTTGTACTCTGTTCTTTGAGGTGCTCCTGGGACTGCTGCTCCAAGACAGAGGACACACTCCTCGTCTCATCGGCTACTGCGGGGATCTGTACATGACGGAGCGTGTTCCCTATGGGCCCCTGTATGGTTTATCTCTGCCCTGGCCCCTTGTTTCATGGGTTCCTAGTGGGTTGCAGCGCTCCATGGACCAGTGGTTCACCCCTTCCTGGCCTCGCAAAGCTAAGATCTCTATGGGCCTGCTGGAGCTCGTGGAGGACATCTTTCACGGCACCTATGGGAGCTTTTTGATCTGCGACTTCGCCGCGGTGCACTTCGGTTACACCGACCGCCACGAGCTTCGTCTGACTAACACCCAAGCAGTGGTCCCTGAGTACGAATTCAGGCGCACCATGCGAGCACTGAAGTGTGAGACAGATGCTGACTGCGTTTATGGGGCGGACTGCCAGACATCCTGCAACCTGTCAGAAAAACGATGCAGGGAGGAGCCAGTCAGGCCAAACTTGGCAAAGGCTTGCGGAACCCTGAAGGACTACCTCCTCCGGGGGGCGCCGTCAGGGATGAGAGAGGAGCTCGAGAGGCAGCTGTACGCCTGTATGGCTCTCAAAGGTAATGCTGGACAGATGAACATGGAGCACTCACTTATCCTCAACAACCTGAAAGCTCTGCTGTGGAAACAGATCTCACACACCAAGGACTCGTGACAAGGAGGGGAAGTCCCTCTGAAAGAGGAACTGGGTGCAAAATACGCTGTGATATAAGAGTAGCAAACTTCCTGAAGTCATTTTTTTACACTTCCGAATGGTCACACTGATGGACAAAGTTGGAGGCTGGAAAAACTTATTTTGACGAGCTTGAACGACTGCATGTGACCATCAGTCACTCTCATTGAAACACATTGTATTGTAATTTTCACCGCAAGGAATGTTTTGAAGGCACCGCTGGAGAAAGATACTAATAGTTTTTGCTGTGAGTTGAGGGAATGAATTGCTGTTTCTGCCGCAAACATCATGCAGATGAGCAAGAGCCAGAACCAGAATGTCAGGGAGTTTATCTTTGATGCATAAGGGTGATCTTTTAACAAAGCCAATGAAAGGACCAAAACCAACCTAAAAACAGAAGTCCTGTGCTATACTCTGTAAACAAGAGTATTTTGTTGCAGGTGAATACTCATTTGGTGCATGATCAGTATTTCCAGAAGCTTAAAGCAAAAGAGAAGTAAAAAATAAACCGCAGTTCTCATGCGCTTCGTGATGAAGAAATGTGCCACCGAGTGCAACAATGTGACGCATGTATGCGTTTAGATGACATTCAAAAAGTCGGGCGCTGTGTAAAATGTCACAAAAGCAGGATGTAAGGATATGCAGTTCTTTTAAAGCCTGATGATAGTAGGTCCAAGACAACAAACCACTGTAAAAAGCAACATTATGTGCACTTTTAACATAAGTGTTTGTTTGCTACTTTTACCTGCCCCCTTATTCACAGTGGGCAGTGCCACACATTAGGTTTGGCAGAGTTTTTTGTGGTTTTGTTTTTTTCCACTAGAGGCTCTTTCTGATGCAGCCCCAAAAGGGTTTGTGTCTCCTCCCAGGATCAAACCAGAGATCTTTTACTGGTTAAGCAAATGATTAAGCAACATATGCCGTTTTAAGAATTATATTCCCCAAATGAACTCTCTGTTCATACACACTTTCACAGAGTTAAGAGGCTCAGCCATTCCTGGAGGAGATTTTTTATACTGAGCAGTGGCAAATTATTCTAACTGGCAGTGAGCTGTTACACCCACTGTTGGTTTTTAATAACCATGAGACAGCCTTTCCAGTCCTTTGTGGCCCTTCCTCCAACAAAACACTGATATATGATCTTTGAACTCTATTCATTTAGTTACTGGGTTTAAGTAATTTGCCAGTCATTTCATTCTGAATTTAATTACATTGTCCACGGGGCTGCAACTTCTGTTGAGACAGGCCTGCATGATGTGGAGAGTGGTGTTGATGTCACAGTGAAATATACACTGCTCAAAAAAAGAAAAAGGGAACACTCAGATAACACATCCTAGATCTGGATGAATGAAATATTCGCATTGAATACTTTGTTCTGTACAAAGTTTAATGTACTAACAACAAAAAATCATCATTGGAAATCAAATTTATTAAAAGCTTGGATTTGGAGTCACACACAAAATTAAAGTGGAAAAACAAACTACAGGCTGATCCAACTTTGATGTAATGTCCCTTAAACAAGTCAAAATGAGGCTCAGTATTGTGTGTGACCTCCACGTGCCTGTATGACCTCCCTACAATGCCTGGGCATGCTCCTGATGAGGTGGCAGATGCTCTCCTGAGGGATCTCCTCCCAGACCTGGACTAAAGCATCCACCAACTCCTGGACAGTCTGTGGTGTTGGTGGATGGAGCGAGACATGATATCCCAGATGTGCTCAATCTGATTCAGGTCTTGGGAATGGGCGGGCCAGTCCAAAGCTTCAATGCCTTCATGCCTTGCAGGAACTGCTGACACACTCCAGCCACATGAGATCTACATTGTCCTGCATTAGGAGGAACCCAGGGCCAACCGCACCAGCATATGGTCTCACAAGGGGTCTGAGGATCTCATCTTGGCAGAATTGCTACCTCTGGCGAGCACATGGAGGGCTGTGCGGCCCTCCAAAGAAATGCCACCCCACACCATTACTGACCCACTGCCAAACCGGTCATGCTGAAAGATGCTGCAGGCAGCAGATCGCTCTCCATGACATCTCCAGATTCTGTCATGTCTGTCACATGTGCTCAGTGTGAACCTGCTTTCATCTGTGAAGCGCACAGGGCGCCAGTGGCGAATTTGCCAATCCTGGTGTTCTCTGGCAAATGCCAAGCGTCCTGCACGGTGTTGGGCTGTGAGCACAACCCCCATCTGTGGACGTCGGGCCCTCATACCATTCTAACCGTTTGTGCACATTTATGTTGTGGGTCATTTTGCAGGGCTCTGGCAGTGCTCCTCCTGTTCCTCCTTGCACAAAGGCGTAAGTAGCAGTCCTGCTGTTCTGCTACAGCCTCCCCCACCTCTCCTGATGTACCTGCCTGTCTCCTGGTAGCGCCTCTACGCTGACAGACACAGCAAACCTTGCCACAGCTCGCATTGATGTGCCATCCTGGATGAGCCACTTGTGTGGGTTGTAGAGTCCGTTTCACTGCCACGAGTGTGAAAGCACCACCAACATTCAAAAGTGACCCAAACATCAGCCAGTACCTGCACAGGTACTGGTCTGTGGTCCCTGTCTGCAGAACCACTCCTTTATTGAGTGTGTCTTGCTAATTTCCAATAATTTCCATTTGCACAACAGCATGTGAAACTGATTGTCAATCAGTGTTGCTTCCTAAGTGGACAGTTTGATTTCACAGAGGTTTGAATTATTTGGAGTTATATTGTGTTGTTTAAGTGTTCCCTTTATTTTTTGAGCAGTGTATTAATGCATGTGCAGTATGCATAGTCTGCACTGGCAGTTCATTTGTTGATTTTGGTCTTTTCATGAGATGAATTTATATGAAAAATAGACAGTATATTGCTAAAAGCGTTCACTCGCCCAATCAAATCACTGAATTCAGGTGTTCCAGTCACTTCCATGAATCAAGTGGTCAATCACTACAGACGTCCAAACTTCATGTGGCCTTCAGTTTAGCTTAAGAACAGTGCACAGAGAGCTTTATGGAATGGGTTTCCATGGCCACGCAGCTGCATCCAAGCTTTCACCAAGCTCACTGATGCAGTGGTGTAAAGCATGACACCACTGGACTCTAGAGCAGTGGAGACGTGTTCTCTGGAGTGATGAATCACGCTTCTCACGCAATTTGATGCATGAGTCTGGGTTTGGCGGGTGCCAGGACAACAGTACCTCTCTGACTGCATTGTGTAAAGTTTGGTGGAGGGGGGATTATGGTGTCGGGTTATCAGAAGTTGGGTTTGGCCCCTTACATCCAGTCAAAGAAACTCTTAATGCTTCAGCATACCAAGACATTTTGTACAATTTCATGCTCCCAACTTTGTGGGAACAGTTTGGTGATGGCCCCTTCCTGTTCCAACATGATTGCACACCAGTGCACAAAGCAGGTCCATGAAGACATGGATGAGAAAATTTGGTGTGGAAGAACATGACTGGAGTCCAGACCTCAACCCAATCAAACACCTTTGGGATGAATTAAGAGCGGAGACTGTGAGCCAGGCCTTCTCATCCAACATCAGTGTCTGACCTCACAAATGTGCTTCTGAAAGAATGGTCAAAAATTCCCAGAAACACACAGTCAAACTTCTGGAAAGCCTTCCCAGAGGAGCTGAAGCTGTTACAGCTGCAAAGGCCAACATCATAGCAAAGCCTGTGGATTAAGAATAGGATGTCACAAGTTCACGTGTGCATGAAGAGACAAGCGAGTACTTTTTGCAGTGTAGTGTCGACCACCAAACACAAGATAAAGGTTTAGTGACACATTATTTAGTAATGTATTAAAAAATGCCTTGGGGAATCCAGCACACTGTCATTTATCTGCATGGTAGACTGAGGCAGGTTCCAGTGTGGATGATGTGAAAGTATCCACAGAAGTCTGTATTGATGTGCATCTTCAAACTGTTACCCTAGTGAAATCAATGCTGCATCACTGACACAAAGTATTAATGTATTTAATTTGTGAATGTTAGATGTTTGTATTTTCCACTGAAAAGAGCATTTGTGGTAACGTATTGCATTATTTTTAAATTTCCTATCACAGTGCCGTGGAGTTCATGCTGGCCATTTTATGAATGTTTACAATTTGTGGAGAACGTCAGTCATGTGATCACATCATGCTGTACAAAAGAATGTTTTCCATGACCCTTTCCACACATTACTCAAGTGAACTTAACTACATGCTGATGTGTTGAGCCAATGCAACACGGATCAGACCACTGCTGAGTTTAGAAAATGTATATTTAAAGAAAAAAAAAAACAGCATGATTTTGCACAATTAAACTGCATACCACTTCATTGTATCCTGTTCACCATTTCATTTCTGTCAGCTGGAATACACACCAGTGCGAATTAAAATGTCACAGTAGCTCATCGCTCATGGGTGTAACTTGCAACTCATAAAACTGATACAGGACAGAGTTTGAGTTTGAAATAAATTTATTTGTCTTTTGTGAGCTGGATTTTCTCTGCAGAGCCCCTAACCTTCCCCCGCTTCTTGCTCTTGCGCTCGTAAGAAGCTGGCCTTTTTCTGGGCGACGCGGTCCTTCCTCTGTGCCAGAGATAACTTGGCGCGATTCCACCTGCCGGGAGAGGGACAAAAACAAAAACAACTCCATTAACATTCAGCACATGAGAGAAACTACCCAGCAACTGCTTTGGTAGGGATTTGGCTTTAAATAAGTGCAGTTATTTTCCACAGGTGTCGGGATCGTGACTGTGAACTCACCTCTTCTTCTTGACGTCTTTCTTGGGTTTCTTTTCATGTGTGGGGTTCGCTCTGATGGCGGCGTGTGCTTTTTTATACATTTCTTCAACCTGGGTGGGGGGGCAGGAAAAACATGAATGACAAAGCTATTCACTGTGTGTCTACACTGCTTCTCTTGAGGACAGGAAGTATCAGCTAATGCAAATGAAGGGTCAGCTACATTTTGATCACCAGGGAGACTAATGTGAAGCAAAGCAGTCAGTGATTAATATGATCCAACATGGGCTACAGAGTGAGCACAAGCCTTTGTGTGATCATCAATGTGATGCTTTTAAGTTTTCTGTCTGCATTCAATTCACAAATTAGACAAGTTTGGAAATTTGACATGGAAACAGTATTTAAATTCATCTACCTGTCACCATGGAAACCTCACCAACCTGATCAACACACACTGTTGATTAAATATTTTTTGTGACTTTTTGAACTGTGCTTTCCACACCGAGCTACAAAAGGTGTGGTAAAGCTATTTCTGCATCATTGAGTTGAATGCCAGGTCACGTAGTGGAAACAGGAAACCAGACTGAGCATGTTACTGTGATGTGAGCTGACATGAAGCTAGATGAAAGAATCGGTTTTGCTCAATTCATGCACATCATAGTCACACCATGCATTTCCACACCGCGCAGAAAGGCCATCTTACTGCGTCTGGCGTGACTCCGTTCTTGATGAAGCGTGAGAACTGTTTCTTGTAGGCATCCTCGTCCTCTTCCATCAGGTAGGACATGTAGTCGGCCACATTCATGCCCATGATGTGTCTCCGATGCACCTCCGCGTTGAACTCTTTACTCTCTGTGTCGTAACCGGGGAAGCGTTTCAGACTAGAAACGAGAAGTGTGACGAAACGGTTAAGACAACGCTTCCAAGGAATCATTTTTACAAAGAAACTACGGTCTAATGTAGCTATGTTCATTGTTGGGCAACAATCTGTTAAAGTTGCTTTTTGTAATTAATCACTGCAAATTAAAGCAGTCACCATCGGGGGGCAGCATTTCAGTGCTGAGGTACATCCTGCTTCTCTCAGCCCCGTCTTGAAAAGGACAGTGAACATCAGCTAATGCAAATGAAGGACCAACTACATTTTGCTCAGCGTGCTTTTTAACATCATCGAGAAGCAGAGACGCACCGATAAACTCAGGAGGCCAAGTTTAGCTGTACGGAGGCCAGTCAATGACCCGTCTCATTACAGCTGAAGTGATTAAAAATGTCTGAATATGCAATTAAGACTTGGCTGAGAGTAAAACCTGCACACATATCTGCTGTTGCAGGCTGCAGCTGGGAAGCTTTTGGATTTGATGCCGAGGTGAAGCTGTAAAATCACACGACACCTACCTGTGAGGAATCGCAAGTCCGCCGTCGACCGCCCCCTTCAGTGCACCAAACACCTTGTTCCCTGTCGTGGTTCTGGCCAGACCCGCATCCAGGTAGCACGTGAAGGCACCTGGCTGTCCGTCCACGCTCTCTACATTGAACTCATCTCCCGTCACCTCCACTTGGCCCTCGTACACCTGGTCCATGCCAAACTTGTGCAAAAGCTAAGAAATGGAGGGTAAAGGTGTGTAAGAGGACGTGAAAAAACGAATCTGCTCTATGAAGATCGTGATGTTAAACCTGTGCATGCATCCGTGTGTGTGCGCACTTACCCTGCGAGCCATCAGCAGCCCGGTGCAGTATGCTGCAGCATAGTTTGTGAGGCCCACTGTGATGCCATACTTGGGGAGCTCATGAGAGTAAGCAGCAGAAACGATATGGTCTCCTTCAATCTTTGCATATGCAATCTGGACAACACAGACACAGACAGGAGGTTGAGACACAGGCCCATAAAAACACAGGACAACTCAGTTTTTCAGTCACTGACCTGGCAGCAGATGTCCCTGTTGGAGAACCTGACAATCATGCGGTACTTGGGGGTGTTGTACTTGTTCTTGTCCTGCACAACCAGGCGTTTGCGGGCAAAATAGTCGGTTTTCCCCTCTGCCAAATAATGATTAACAGCATGTGGTTTAATGATGCATGCTCAACAGAAAGAGAATCAAAGCTGGTGTACAGTGTTGTCTTGTACCTCTCCTCCTCCTGAATTTGACTTCATATCGCTTGAAGTAGGCCTTGCTCTTCACCACTTTGACGAAACCCTGAGAGGAAACGAAGCAACATGTCACCAAAAGCAAAACGAAATAAAAAATACCAGCTGATTCAAGGCCCAAATTTTCCAGAGTCGCATTAATGCGCTTAAACGCCTCTTAAACCGCTCGGAGTGAGTGTACAGGAGGAGGTCAGCTGAGGTTTCATCATCAGCCATGAAGCGCCACGCTGGAGCCGAGCGGCTGGCCGGCCCGGAACAGCCTGAAAAGCCGCAAACATCCAGCTCCATCCGAGCCTCAAAGGGCTGGGGACACTCACGTACCGACGCACACACCTCCACACACTAAAAACCGTCTTCACCGCGCGTATATGAACACTGATCACTCACCATCTTTGGGTAATTTTCCTCCTTTACCGAGCGGGACTAAGACGCAAACTCCGGGACACGGAAGCCTGAGGTTGCTACTTTTTTCTTTCTTTCTAGGATTATCACCGGTAGGGCGCGCCCCCTGCTGCACCGGAGACAAACAACACCCAAACAGAGGGGCAGCTGCGCGGACAGCAGGGTGCACTCTTAATACATCTTCATGAGCGACGCAACTCGGCTCAACTTTTATTGTCAATTGCTGAAATTACGTTCCCCCACACGCACTCTGTGCAAAGAGCGCGTTCAATATAAAATATGTAATATGCCATATATCACACATACCACACAGTAGATTAAAATGTTCAGTATATGCAATATATACACAGTAACAGACTATGCACACACGAACTAATTAACTAACTCTACACAGTAACAGTAACTGGTAGCAGCAATGCAGTGGCTGTAAAAGATAAATAATAAAAAATAAAATAAGGTGGCTGGTGCTGGGGGATATGGTGAACCTGTGTGTCTGTGTGGGTGGGTGCAGCAGTCTAGTGTCCTGGGTATCAGAGGGGAGAGAGTGCAGAGAGTTCAGCTTCCCGACAGCCTGTGGAAGAAGATGTTTCTCATTGCTCATCCTGAACCTCCTCCCTGATGGAAGGAGACTGACCAGGCTGTGTGAGGGCTGGGTGGGGTTGCCCACAATGCTGGCTGCTCTGTGGGCGAGGCGGGTGTTGTATATGTCTCAGAGGGAGGGCAGCGGAGCACCGATGATCTTTCTAGCACTCTTCACATCTGTTCAGAGGCTGTGCAGCTTCTGACAACCATCCACACTCACACCTTTGTGCAACTTAGAACCTAACCCCACTAACTGCATGTCTTTGGACTGTGGGAGGAAACCAGAGAAAATACACACACACAGGGAGAATATGCACACTCCACGCAGGCCTCAGCCAAGGTGGATTCAAACCTAGGACCTTCCTGCTGTAAGACGGCAGTGCTAACCACTGTGACACCATACAGTATATTGAATTCGATTTTTTAATTTAAAAGGCAGTAACTTGTTATTACAAATCATAAAGCGAGTAGTGATTTAAAAAGCTGAAAAGTCTCATCCGTATGTGATGATTGCACAACAGGCCAGCACACACATGTCGCAGCAGTTTTTCTTGATGCATCATTCACAATGGCGAAACCAATGCACGATGATGATTTAAGCTGGAAGCAAGTCTGCGGGGTGGGTGGACTTTAAATCCTCATAGAGGTCACACTATTTGACAGATGAATCAGAATCTGACGCAGATTTTGGGTCTGACCTGGCAGCCTGCTGTCTGACCTTTATTTACCTCTCTGCCATTAACGTAAAACATTGTTGTCTGTGTTGAAACCTTCCAGCTCTGTGTTGAAGCTCCTCTAAGTCCTCCTGGCACTGTTGTGGCCGCTGAGTCTTTCACTTTTAGTGTGCTCGAAAATAAAATTTTCTCTTTCTCTCGTCAGTTCTGTAGCTATTGTCCAAAACAGGAAATAAGCACTTCTGTATGGGAGGTGTTTAGGTTGTTGTTTTCCATTAAATTATTGATTGATGGAGCATGTAAAATTTCTTTATAAGAATTGCAGAAGTAAAAAGGTGCCAGAACCGTTTTCCCATCAGCACATGTGCATACCCCCCCCCCCCCCCCCCGGGCCCCTGTATCTTTTCCTTTTCTTTTTTTAC
>VOQJ01022364.1:48578-58678 GCA_015052665.1 Apistogramma diplotaenia | reverse complement strand
TGTGAAGGGTGCTGGGGACCCAGGCTGAATGGCGGATGGGATTTGGGGGGGGGGTGGGGGGGGGGGGGGGGGGGTGTGCATACAGTTGAAACCAAAACAAGGACTAAAATCTTATTGTCTAAGTGGAGGAAAAAGAATGAAGAGAGTTGAAAAAAAGTGGAGGGGGTGCTGAATGGTGGTTAGAGCTTTGGAGCCAAAGGAACCTGTGAGGGGATGAGATAGCATGATGTGGTTTTCACTGAGATGCCACAACAGTCCGGAGGTGCAGAGGTGAACGCTCAGACTGAGTGCACGGGACTGAAGAGGGACATAAACCAGGGAAAGTCAGTTTAGCCACAACAGGTTATTATGCCATAAATCCCACTGCAGGCAGCACAGTTAGTAAAAGTAGCCTCATGTGGTTATGTACTGCTTGAAATGTTTCTGTTTTCTGATCAAACAACAGAATTGAAGAAAAGAGGACTGAATGACTTGAAAGTTTCTTAGAACATCATTTTTTTTCTAGTTTCACTTTGACTTAAAGTGAGACTGCAGCTTTTCTTTTAGGAAACAAATGCTCAGTTAATGAGAAAGTAAACAAAGCCCTGTCAGTGGAGTCAATCTTTCAGTCTTGCACCATTTAACCATTTTGACTTTTATGTTGTGCATTGGTTTGTGGACTGTATATCAAAGATGGACGCAGCCGTCGCGATGCCACACACCAGTTAGCAAAATCCCATTTTGTGCACGGGAAGAACGTGCAGTTCCACAGTTTTTGCTGTTGCCTTAAAGTCATGAGCGAGGGGCGGCTGACCGTGAAATAGAGGGCAGCTAAAAATGCATCAATCACATGGTAACGCATACCTGGTTCAATCCTCCGTCTTGACGGTAATGAGGTCCAAAGTTAAGAGAATGAACTTCATGTTGCATACTTTAAAATAGCGACTGAGACCATAAACTCATCGTGAAAGTGTTCACTGAGGTCACAGAGCGAGGAAACCAAAATTCAAACGCATCCTTCTGTAACCCCCCCCCCCAGAGGTTGGAATAAAAAGCAGGTTTAAGGTTCTCCTAAATATGCTGCAATTCACAAGCCACACAGATTTTTTATGTATTGTAGACTCATATTTCCAAATTTTCTGGAGCCAGAAGTCACCATTTTTGGACTAGAAACTAGAGAGTTTAGTTATAAAGATGCATCCACAGATACCTGCTAATCAGTGCTCAGTATCACACATGTAACCTACTAGAATGTCCCTCAGCAAAACATAAGCACAGACTTCTTGGATAGGCTGCAAGCACATTAACCACAGAACAAGCCATATTGTACGTCACATAACTGCAGTACGAATGCTCCAAAAGGCATCAGCACCACAAACATTGTCAAGGTGCAGCCTGGTCACGGAAAGCCCTTCAGAGCACGCTAAAGCTAATGAAGTCTGCAACTGCTATTCCTAAACTGGACTTTCTATTTTTTTTTGTTACTCATTTGCTTTCATTTGAAATGAAAATTTCAAATTTTGGCTTCATCATTTGCGTCGTGACCTGATTCGTTTTTGGAGCCAGCTTCAAGCAGCCTTTCAGGAACTGCTGTTTTTGGCAGTTCTTGGTGGTTTCAGTTGTTAGTCATATATGTTGATGGCTGGGTACTTGTGGTTAATGTTAGCTTAGGCTACCAATAAAGCCAATATTACTAGAGGGTCAGATCAAAGAAAATCATCAAGTCTTTTCTCATAGTTACTGAAGGTTTGACTACAGTTATAGAGGCCTGTGTTCAGCCTTGAGTCAAAATCAAGACATGTGACAAGTCAAGTGAACCGTGCGCCTCTATTCACATGCATGTGGTATGAAAGCTGCAGCCTCAAGTATATTTAAAACCATGAGTCCCCACAGTCTCTGTCTATCCTCGCTATAGGGCCAGAAAAGCCAAAAGGAGGTTCGAGGTTCGGCTTGAAAAAAATAAAATAACCTCATGGCTCAGCAGCACAAGTCTTTATTTAACCCCGTGCGGCTGTAAAGCGCACCTTTGACAAAGCAGACAAGTGCGACTGAGGCAAAAAAGCAAAGCAAAATATAAGACCCCCGCCCCTCCTCCCCTCTCTGTGATCGCTGCGATTGAGCTTCTATTTCAATCACATACTTGCTGTAAGACTAAAAGAGCAAGAATCAAGGCCCGTGGGGGAGGAGGGGGGGGGGGGACACGAGAGGAGCCTGTGGCAGCCCTGATAGCGTCTTCTCACTCTGCACGGTTTCCTGTTCTGAGTCAGTGCGTAACCCTGAGTTTGACTGTTGTCACTTGTCGCACCGGCTGAGTGCGCTTCTGTCACTTCAGCTTTTAGAATAATCAGAGCGGCCCATAGTCAGGCAATTTAAAGGTGCGACTGAACTGGCTGTCTTTAGGGTGTAATGGAAGCTGTCATTAAGCAGCCATGAAGCAGAAACAAACGGTGAGTTTGAGGACAGGTCTCTTTTTTTGTGTGTGATTTCAGAGCTGCATTGTCTTTTTTCTTTTATTTTTTTAATGCATTTCAGTGAGTGCAGCTTTGAGAAATCAGACTCAATAATGAAAGTAAACATCTTGTCATAAAAATGTCAGTCACGGGAATGACGTATGTTTCTCATATCATAAAGAAACTGGCTGTGAATGAAAATAATGAGAAGGAAATCGGCTCTGAAAGGCAGCTGGATTTATTTTTGTAAAATGCAAATGCAGAACGATTTTGGCAGAAAAGGGGTGGGGGTTATCAAAATATGAATCAGTGTTTTTGTTTGATCGTCATGGTTGACTAACATTAAAATTTATTTCTGACGGAGGGGGCGAAGTCGAGTGAAAGAGTTCGCGCACGCGTGGGTGCACGTGTAGACAGTAGGAGACGCAGGTCTGAGGTGGTTTTCTGACAGTCAGACTCAATGTGGACGGAGATCTGGACACTGTGTGTGCTCGGAGTCTGGGCTGCAGTGTGAGTATGGGACATGTGCGTTCAGCTTCGTGCCTCGGCTATCTGCGCTTTGCTTGCAGGTCTCTAACTTGCTGCAGCTGCATCAAACAAAGTCTGTTCCCACAAACGGATAAAATCGATACCGCTTTGCTTTAGTCTGACCCTAAACCCAAGGCTTCGCAATGATTTGCATTTTGAGCCTGACAGATTTCCGCTTAGAAAAATGTTTGGTTTTTTTTGCAAATGTGATTTATTTCATTTAATATTATCATTATTATTCATATATGTATGATCCTCTCCAGCTGGAACTTACGTGTCTTTTCTTGCACTTTTGTTCAGTGGACAGCCTAATTGGACCTGTCTATTGGCCTGGACGGGGTTTTAATGATGTAAAACAATAAGACTGAAGTCGGTGCGGGTAAGCTGAAGCAGAGTAACTGTAAAGGGATACTCCGGCTCCCCACCGACAGGCTGTTGTGCACAGCGGCCGTGCGCCGGCTCATTAACGGGATCACTTTACAACCAGTCAAATAGGTCATTATCCATCACTGCCTGCTCGGCTGTATTGACCAGTCTCAGACTCACAAGTCTCATGTCTCCGCTTAGCCAAATGATATAATAATATTTTTTTCTGTGTGTGTGTGTGTGTGTGTGTGTGTGTGTGTGTGTGTGTGTGTGTGTCAGGATATTCTCAGTTAGTTTATGCTTAGAACAGAAAAATCTCAACCCCGTTAAACTAGCTGGGACACACGTTTTAAATGTAGTTTAATGTAATTGCGATTTTACAAATGGAACTATACAAAAACTTGGTATCATTAGACTTTAAATATGGCACAATCTTAGAAATCACCTTTAATGGATTTACTTAAAAAATAGAAAACAATATTATGCTACTCAGCTCACTATATGCTTTTAATTTAGGTCGTAACAACGTAGTTTGAGACTTATACTCTATAAACCACAAAACATATACAAACTTCCTCTTCTGTGATTCAGCTGACGTCCGTTTAGAGTAAACTTGATGGAAGCACAATATCTAGTCTTCAAACGCATATCTACGCTCTGAGGGTTTTGGTCACCTGCCCGGCGTCACCTGGTAAACGATACGGCTTCTCTGCGCATGCGTAATGGCCTGCCAAAAATCCTAACAGCATATCGCCTGACAACCAATAGTGTTCCAATCTTTCCAGAGATAAAGTCAGAGCAGCGCTGAGGAGACAGAAGTGGAGGATTTCAGATCCGAGGAGCGCTGAGCTTTAGGCTGAAGAAGAGTTCAACAACATGCCGAGGTCTTTCCTGGTGAAAAGCAAAAGGGCCCACAGTTACCACCAGCACCGCTACTTCGATGATGACTACAGTAGACTGGACACTATTCTGGCTCATGTGTGCGCAGGTGCGTTTGTGCGTAATGACATTTAATCTGGTGAAGAAGGAGTCTTCTTAGTGGGAATGTTGCGTATTAAAGTACATAAATCTATAAATCCGGAGTAACTCCTTTAATTATCCTCTTTTGTCAATATAGAAAACAAATCTCAAGCCGAGTTGGACTCCAACCTGGAACAGGAAGATGTGAGCACCGGGGCTGACAGACTGTCACCCGGATCTCGGCTCCGGTCCCCAGGGTCGCTGTCTTCCAGCTCCCCGTTAAGCTGCGGAGGCAGCGCGTGTGACCGGTCCTCCGACTGTGACTTCTGGCGGCCCCCGTCGCCCTCGTCCTCACCAGGTCTGTTCAAACTACTAATTCTTATCCAGACAAAAGCTCAGCAAAGTTTTTTTGTGTGTTATTTAAAGAGTGAAGGCGGCAAGGATTTTTTAATCCTTCGTTTGAGTTTGGGTTGGCTTCCTGAGCTGTCAAAACCTTTAATGACGTCTAAACACTGCAAAATAATTTGGTTGTCATTATAATTATTATTATTATTATTATTATTATTGAAAGCAGAAATTATTTGGACACAAAATAAGTATTAAGGGGCATATTTTGGACTGAGAGGTTTATGAAGGCTGTATTTAAGATACACTTGTTTTGATTATCCGTTTTTCCATTTCTTTAATAAAAATTATATTATATATGATGACTGAATTACAAAGACATATGATTAATGAAAGGGGACGCTACCAAAACACGTTTTCTGTTTTGTTTTGTTTTGTTTTTACTTTTACGCACGACATTGGCTCATCTCCAATAAAGTCTAGCGCATTTTTTCGAATTTACCACAGGCCATTAATTGCAGATGTCGATCTTCAGGATTTAAAAGAAAGCCAAATTAATTTTCAGATTCAGAGAAATGCTCCACTCCAGCAACGGAGGACGGTCACTCGAACATGCCAATGTTTCCGTACCCCTGGTCGGCATACTCCGGCTCCGAGCTGAGGCATCTGGTCCAGGGGCCTTATCACCGCCACATCCAAAGCCACAGGGAGTCCCAGTCACCCGTCAGCATCTACAGGGGGGAGGACAGCGGCAGTGAGTCGCTTTATGCGCAGCGGAGCCTCTCGGCCGAATGTTACCAGGGTTATTCTTCAACTCCCCACCAAATGTGCAGGGTGCGGGACAGAGACGAGCTATTTCTGGATGTGAAGCAGCAGGCCCGCGTAGCGGAAATCAAGTCTGAGAACGATTTCATTCAGGGTCACCTCGAGTCAAGTGGATCATATAAGTGTATTAAATGTTGTAAGGTGGGTGCTTACTTAGTTTCACCTAAAGTAAAAACGAATAAAGTTTTCTGTTTTATTGATGATCTTACTTATGTTTTGTCTTCTTTTGCCATTATCATTACAATTTAAATCTGACATCTAGAGCGTCTTTAAAAGTGACGACTAACACTGACTTTTGAGAATATTGTGGTATCACATCGTGCTACTTTAATGTGGGATGGATTTGAAGCTCAAAGAGTCATTTGTGTGTTTTGTGAAGGTTTTCTCCACACCTCACGGGTTGGAGGTTCACGTGCGGCGGTCGCACAGCGGGACGCGGCCGTTTGAGTGCGGGATATGCGGGAAAACCTTCGGACACGCAGTGAGCTTGGATCAGCACAGAGCGGTCCACTCGCAGGTACGGGCCTCAAAACCAGAAATGAACTAGACCTGCTGCACAGGTTGCTGAACGCGCTATGGGTCCACATCCTTGACGCAAAGGCGTCATATGACGTTTTTCCCAACACAAACATCTCTGAGAGGCATTCACAGCATTTCTGCAGTAAAATGTGATATTTTAAGGCTTTCCAACACTGATCTTTTACAGGAGAGGAGCTTCAGCTGTAAAATCTGCGGCAAAAGCTTCAAGCGCTCCTCCACCCTCTCCACGCACCTGCTCATCCATTCCGACACGCGGCCTTACCCGTGCCAGTACTGCGGGAAGAGGTTCCACCAAAAGTCAGACATGAAAAAACACACTTTTATTCACACAGGTGAGGCGCTTTATGAAGTGAAAATAATTATCAAATGCGCAAAAAGAAAAAAAAAATTCTCTGCAACACACAAAAAAATGGCCCAACATTTGCCCGAATTGTTCTCCTGCTGCAGGTGAGAAGCCGCACAAGTGCCAGGTGTGCGGGAAGGCCTTCAGTCAGAGCTCCAACCTCATCACGCACAGCAGGAAACACACGGGCTTCAAGCCATTCGGCTGTGACCTCTGCGGGAAAGGTTTCCAGAGGAAAGTGGACCTGAGGCGACACAAAGAGACGCAGCACGGACTGAAATAAGCCGAGTTCAATGAAACCTGTCTGTCACGCTTTATGTTTGCTGTAATGGGCTTATTTATCTTATCTCAGGCCTAAGATATGCTGATTATTTATCTGTTGTGTTTTTATTATTATGAAAAAGCTAAATTCATAAGCTTATGCTGTTTTAGGCTTTTTATTGGATTAAACATTAACTTAAGGAGCGGAGTTGTCGTTTTTTTTTTTTAAATCAGTTAGTAGTTAATCACATTTCTGCAATTAATTTAAAACACTTGCATGGAGTTTTAATCCACCACACCTACTCCAGGTCGGAGTCACACGCATCAGTCAGATCTTTGTGTCTCGGTCCGCTGGCTTGACTTGAGATAAACGAGAAGCTGCGCGCAAAGCCGCGCAGAGCATCAATCACGTCTCCAATCTGCACGTCGGCTCAAACTCATATCTGAGATATTAAATAGCAAAAACGTTTTGCTGCGTGCGCCACCTGGTCAAAACCAAATATTTCCAGACAGGCGCGATGCTGGCATACCCGTATAATAAATTACATTATAGCGCCATAAAACGTCTATGTAAAGGAAGTCGGGAGAAATAGCGCAACTTTTATTACAGGAGGAGCTCCTCCAGCGCAGCCATAAGCAGCGTGTCCACATGGCGTTTTCACTGGGAAAAGCTGGGTGTGATTTATTTAGCCCTGCCGAGGTTAAACATCCACAGCTTTAAAACGTCAAGGAATCTGATTTGGGCATATCTCAACCACAGATTGTGTGCACAACATCAACAGCCTCCCAACACTGCAGGACAGAACACACAAGTTCTTGTTCTTGTTATTACAGACAAATTTATTGCAGTCCAAAAATGGCCCAGGCGACACATTTGTTCCACAGCCACAGATCTTGAGCGCAGCTGTATTGCTTTGTCCACATCAGTGTCAGTGTGCTGGGGATTTAAACAGCCGAACCAAGCTGAGAAGGTCCTGCTCCTGCAGACTGAGCTCCACCATCAACGTGTTCAAATACTCCACGGATGCTGAAGTCTCCAGGGCTTCTCGCACCAGCGGAGACACTTCAGACAACCTGAAACACCAGAAAAAGAAAACAAAAACAAATGTAAAACAACTCCATGATCATCAGGCAACTTCTCTTTCACACATCAGACACACAAAGAATATCAACAAGCACACATGTTCAGAAAAGCTATTCAGTTTTTAGGATTTACAAAAGGGAACTGTAAAAATGTCGAGGGCTGCCATAAAAGGACTGCGCTGAAAGATCACAGCTTCAGCCTTCATTAACAGGCAGCGCAGAGTTAGCAGTGAGTTCTTATTTAAGGCACGCTCTCACACAAAGCTTCACATCGCCGGGGTGCTGAGTGCGTTGCTGAGTCATATGGATATTTGCTGAATAAAACAACATCTAAAAGAGTTTTTACTCAGCAAAGTTATCAGGTTAACTCTGCTTATTGCAGACTTGAGGCCATTTTCAAGGACAGAAAAAAACAAAAACTTTTATTTATGAAATCGTTTACGTAAAATATCCAAAATCCGGTCCCTGATATGTCTGGATAAGCCCGTCAGTGCAGTGTTTAGTCACATGCCACAAACTCGTGTAGTCCAGTACGGCTGTGTGGTTCATCCTGCTGTCATGAACATCACAATGCTCAGTCTCTGCTGAGTCACTTTACAAGGAGTGTATATTCAGCTTTGCTCAAGTGTAAGGGCAGCAAAGAGGTATACCAACAGTGCTCATTAATGTCTGTCCCAATTTGATAAATGAGGAAAAACTAGTAATGATAAAATACTGTGTGCCAATAATTTAAGCTAAAACTATCCATGAAAAAAAATAATAAAAATCATTGTCTTGCTGCATGATGAAGAATCTCCCAGTTTGGTTGCAGCTTTCTTCAACTTGCCAAACTGTTTCTGTAGACTTCTGAGTTTGTTGTATTGCTGCCATCATGTGTGACATCATGTGTGATGATGAGAGATTTCCTTTCTCCAAACCTGAGCCTTTCCCCACCTTCATCTTTGTCTCATCAGTCCATAAAACCATAAAACTCAGAATTTCTGAGGCCTGGTTCTGTACTTCTTCCCACTTCATGTTGGTTTCTCCTCTAACTACAAATGCAGTCGGCACGGGCAAAACCCGAATCTCAAACTGAGGTGTCTGTTGTCAACTGAGTTGTCTGAATAATCAATGTAACATGGAAAATTACACTTATGAGCCCCTTTATTACGATAAACAGTCAAAAAGTTTCTGTCCAATTAACTGAGATGGACTTTATCTGTTCACCCACTTGCCCTATCTTAAGACCACAGCTTAGTCAAGTCATGGTTGACACGAAGCCAGATTTGCAATATCAAAAACTTTGTGAATATCTGTCACGTTAGCACACCCCAAGCCAAGAACATTTGCCTCTGACACTAAACCCCACCTTCTAGCTACTCTCCGTCATCTCTCTCCAGCACCATCCCCCACCCGTGCTTCTCTACCTGTCCTACCAGAGGAGAAGGTACACTCTTGGTCAATCTCCGGTTCAGCCCCGGGTCTAGTGTTGCAGGGGAGGCATCCATTATTCAGCCGGGCTGAACAATAGAGGCCACACTAACTCCACAGCTGCCGTGCAGCAGATAGATAAGACAGCACACCAAATTATTCATGATGGAGGAATGGAAGGACGGCGTGGACGTTAAATGGAAACCGATGAAATCATACAGCGCCAGTGTCGCATCTGAGTGAATGAGATGGTTGATTCGTACAAATAAACTTAACTGCCAAGAAGTTAAATAATAAGAAAACTAATAATTAAATAATAATTTAAAAAAAACAACTCTGAACACTTTGAATTTCCCGAACCTCTGCACTGATTACCCATAAAATGTGGCCTAACCTTCATATATGTCACAATCTGATGCACTTTGTGAGTAATCAGTGCAGAAATCCCGGTAATTCTAAAGGATTCACCTTATTAACTTTTTTTAACGCAACATCATCACAATCACTTCAGGCCTCAGATGAGAAATCCTGCTTCTGCTTAAAGATCAATTTTATTCCCGTTATTTCCCTGAAAATTACAAAACAGTTTCTGTCAAGCAAGTTTTTAATGACCACTTGCCTCTTCAGTGGCAGCAGATTTGTTTTACCTACAGCACCTAAAGCTGCACAACACTTACTGTAGGCTTCTGTTAAGGCCAAAACCCCCACAGTGCGCTATGATGGTAAAGCAAATTGGCCCAGGAGCCACTGAGGGAGTCATAAATCAGAATCAGCCGGCATCAGGTGAAAGTTTTCCCAGCCGGGGGCAATAACAACACTCATTTTACTGAATGGACACACAGAAACTGTGTGCCTTCTGTAATGCCTCACGGATCTGGACAGAGGTAATCAGGTGGAGATAAGGCCATGAGGTGTCTGTGTGTACTTAGACGGGAGCAGCACGGAACTGTCCATGAACTGCCAACCACACACAGACACACAGACACACACACACACACACACCATATGGC
>VOQJ01022364.1:38102-48558 GCA_015052665.1 Apistogramma diplotaenia | reverse complement strand
ACACACACACCATATGGCACAGGCCAAACAATGCCAAAGCACACAACAGCCTGTCAAATGCACCATGAAGATTTCGTGTTCTTTTCTTTGAATTTTAAACAGTGCAGCACGTTGTTGTGTTTCTGATTTCAGCACCAGAATGGCAAAAACCATCCATCCACATTTTTCCTCTTATCCCTCTCAGGGTCACGGAGGGGCTGGAGCCTATCCCAGATGTCACACACTGTCACAGAGAGACAGACAGCCATTCACACTCATACTCACACCTATGGCCAATTGACCTAAACCCACTAAGCACACGTTTTTGGACTGTAGGAGGAACACCAGAGAAAACTCCACACATAAAGGCCAAGGTGGACTTGAACAGGGACTTTCTTACTGTGAGGCAACAGTGCTTACCACCACACCGCCAATGGCAATAACATAATGTTACATTCAATATATGTATCATGTGTTCAAATGTTCATTGATGTGTTCTGAAATGTGGTTTCTGCTTGTTTTACATAAAAATAAGTTTAAGATAAGATCAGATAAAACATTATTAATCCCTTTGGGAGTGTTCCCTCAAGGAAATTGCTTATCATACATAACTACAGTGAGTATGAACTAGACACCTTTCTCATTGTCCTGACACACAAACATGGGTAGAGATGGGTGACAAGGGCTGTTTCCTGGGAAACAATGGTCCTTAATTTTCTTGCAATATTTTTTCCATCTAATGTGCAGCTGGCTATCCAGCTGTGCATGAGACACACACACACACGATTAACTTACAGATGCAGAAGCACCACAGCTATAAGGGTCCACTCTGGAGTTTTATGGATGATGTTTTTGTTGGTGAACCTGTGAACAAAAAACACCACTGAGACATTACAGGTACAGGCAATAACCTAAACAGCTTGCAGTGTGTGTGTGTGTGTGTGTGTGTGTGTGTGTGAGAGAGAGAGAGAGAGGCTGGAGCAGCCAGGGATTGAATCAGAACCCGCTGTACATCCGGGCCACAGCCACCATAGATCTATGAGTCTCTCTACAGATAGTAAAAAAAATACTTTGTTCTAGTTATACATAAACTAGAAAAATACATTTTCCTGCAGGCCGAGAGCAACAACCAAAACACACTGCATGCAGCAACGATTTATGGCTTTCTGACAGCACTGTGTATATTCTTTGGTTTGAGCCTCTTGTTAGCGGGGCCGCTTGACAGCACAGAGACAATTCCCGGAAGCAGGACTCTGGCGCTGTTACTCTGCAGCCTGATGTGCTTTTAAATCACAGACACAGTGATTTAACAGCAGGACTGTTGAAAACATCCTAACCAGCCAATGGGAATCCACCGTGTGTCTAAGGCAGGAAATGCTCAATTCTGGCACAAGTTTTCTAGACTTTGTAAGAAGCAGACACCATTCTTGTAACCTTTTCAACAGAAGACCCACAGATATGTTGCAGCGGTAAAAGGAGCCAGCATATAATAAAATTACAAACAGCTTAATGTCATTTAGCTGCCTCACTATCTGAGTCCATCATGCATGCTGGCTCACTGTCCCTTCATGCAGCCACGCTTGGAGAAGGACTGCTGCAGTTACCTGTAACGGCCTTTTCCTATCAAACACCAGCATCTCAGACTGTAACAGATATTTCTGTGCAGCAGATTAAACCTTTTTTGTGAAAAATAGCCATAGGGCTCTTTAAAGCAGACATTTTAACCAATCACATGAAAAAAGTACAGATGGCAACAAATTTTTTTAAAGTTTACAGAGAACCAATAAAACTACTGCTCTTGCCATACTCCATGTCTGCCTGCAGGGGGAAGCAGAGCTAATCAAAAACGTGCCGTGGAATTTAGCTCAAATCCATTGATTAATATTTTACACTCATTTCTCTGACTTCTTAAAAATTAGAGTGATCCCGACCAGGTGGCTTTTTATTCTACGTAGTTCGGTTTTTCAGACCTTAACAGTTACTGATTATGAATAAAGGCTAAATGTTTCAAAAAAGGCTGAGCCACTGAGTAAAATGTTGAATAAAAAAACAGAAGGTAATGATTTGCAAATCTCATAAACCCATTGTATTTTATTTACAGTAGAGAACATGCACCACTTTAAGAAAAATATGATCTTTTTGAATTTGACGGCAGCAGCGAGTCTCAAAGAAAGTTGGGACAGGGCCGTGTTTACCACAGTGGAGCATCTCCACTCTTTTTAACCACCTGTAAACATCTGTGAACCGAGAAGAGCAGCCACTGGACTTTCAGGAGAGGAATATCTTCTGAGATATTCAAAGTCTTCACAATTTTTCTTTATGAATAATTATCCTGAAGACAGTTTTTTGCAGACCGATGAAACGCTGCCTCTCTGAGATAACTGTCGCAGTTTAACCGTGTTTTCTCTGTTCTACTGTGAACAAAATGCGGGTATATGAGGTTATTAACATTTAGATTCCACACAGCATCCCAGCCTGTTTGCAGCTGCTTTAATATAGCATGGATACAACACATGTAGTTCCTTAAGGCGGGCTGGCACATCCGATGTTGTGCGACAGCTCGTTCATTTGCAAAAGTGAAAGAAGCAGTTTATGGAGATGGGGGGACGTGTCTGCATGCCGCAGCAGTAGAGCTGTAAACTGCCATTCAGTTACACAGAATCAGTCAGGTTTCACTATTATATCTCTGAACCTTATTTGAACTCACATGAACCACGGCACGGTTTCATTATATCTTCTCTCCTTCAGAAGATTCTAATTAAAAGCATTTTTTTTTACAGATTTCTAGACCTGATCTGCTAAAACTACACCCCCCCAAATAACCAAGTGTAGGTGTGTCTGTGTCCTCTGTGGTGCCAGACTAGCAGCGAGTGCATATGGGAGTTTGTGTTCAGTGTACTGACCTGAACGTCCTCACCAGGTTGTTCAGGTCGGTTGAGACGTCACTCACGGTGAGATGCAGTGGACCGACAATGTTTCTGAGACTGAACAGCACAGGCACAAATCAGGACAGAGACCAAAGGAGATTAACAGAGCTCAAATGTGCCTTTTCATTCTCCAAGTTATTCCCACAGTGTGTTTCAATCACACGGATGTAACACATAAGAGAACATGGGACTCCACCTATGGATCTTGTAACATCAGAGGGAGTTTATTATCTTTTGGCTTTATGTAGTTTATTTGAGAGCCCAAGTTGTCGCCATGATTTCTGACTATTTCACATTATTCTCATGTTTAGTGGACCACACATGTAGCCACATAATTGGTTAATTGATGAACTGGTTATGAAAGCATCCAAAACAAAAATGCACGCACCAGCTGGAGAGCTTCTCCACTGTGATTCGTTTCTGGATGAGCTGCTGAGCTTGAGAGTCAACGAGCGGCAGGACTGGATCCTTGATGCCCTCCTGAACTCTCACCTGCTGCGGGGAGGGTTCGAGAACAAACCTCACTACATAGACTCTGCTGTTTTGAAGTGTTTGCATGTGAGATTTGTTTACTGAAGTGCCCCTGTGAGGACACAAATTTAAAGCAAGTCCTTTTAAATTTCCCTCACCTGGTGTCTGTTTGGCCCCTCTTCATCTTCAGGCAGAATCCAGGTGCCCTTATAAAACTCCCTGACCCTGAGCTCCAGCTGCTCAGCCTCCCTCTGCAGCCTCTCATAGTCTGGAGTTGCAGCCGATGGCCTCTTCTGCTCCACAGCGGTGTCCACTGTCACCTCGTCCTCAAGGTCATCTTCATCCAACTCCTCCTTACCCTCCACCTCCTCTTTTTCTTCTTCTTCTCTTACCTCAGCATAGGGAGAACCCAGCGAATGATCGGAGCCATACAGGAACGTGAGCGTCTCATCGGTACACCACTCTTTTAATGTTTTTTTCAGGCACTTGAGAAGATTCAGCCGCACTGAGTCTGGTTTGGCTTCAGCGTGCTTCTTCAGCAGATCTCGCAGGCCTGCCGCCCCCCTCTTGCTCATACCCACCTGTGTGATGTCGATGTTGAGGCCTGGCTGGTTGAGCCTGTTCTGATTAGTGGCATTCAGAGCAGAAGCGGGAAGATGTTTGCTTTCTGCTGGAGGGTTTGAGTGAGGAGTGTAGTGATGCTCCGATAAACTGCACAAACTCATCTTAGCTGTAGTCTCCTTCACTTCGAGGAGCTCGGACAACTCCCTCTCTTGTCTCCTGTCAGTATGTGTTCTCTGCAGCTCTCTGGGTTTTTCAACAACAGTTCTAACCTCAGTTTTACACACAAGTGTCTCCTTTCTTTCTTCATCTTCTCTCATACTTCTCTGCTCCTCTGTATTCTGACTTTGAGGCTGTTCGGTCTTCTCTTCATGTCCCTGTCTGGTGTGTTTCTTCCCCCTCTCAGACATCCTTTGTTGCCCTTTCTCGTCCTCATCTGAGCGTTTAGGCAGGTCACCCCAGTGCACCCGGGGTCGCTGCTGCTTGGAGACCACGCTGGAGACAAAGTCCTGCTCCTGTTCGCCGTCACTGTCGCTGTGGCTGCCTCCTGCAGGAGGCTCCTGAAGGCCACAAAGGTCCTCATGCTGAGCAGCCTGTGGGTTCTCGATGTCCTCCTCTTTTAGACGCCTCTGAGACAGCATCACCTCCTCACCAGAGCTCCCACTGGATGCACATATGTAACCTTGGATCAGTCTAGTTACAAATGAGGCGAAATTTGGAAAACTGGAAACACTGAAGCTAGTACGTACCCATCTCCTTGCTTCAACAACTTTACTTCAGGAGGACTGAGAGAGAAAGGGAGCAAACAAATTATATAGAGCATCACTACATTGAATTAATTGATCAATCAGATGATTTAGGCATGAGACGAAAGGCAGCGAACACACCTTTCATGTTGCCGAAGCCAAAGAGGCGTCTTTGGTATCTGTAGCTCCAACGCTTTGGAGGCTTTGTAGCAGAAATTACAGCAAAAGCACTAAACACAAAAGAAGACCCGAAATGTTTCTATAAGCAGCTTTTGGTTTATGTAAAAACATATTTTAAAAAAACTTCAGGTTGATACACTCACCTTACGCTCTGTGATGTCATAGACCTTATTCGTCTTAGTAGAAATTTTGTATTGTTGATTTGGGATCTAGAAAGTGAACAGCAGCAAGGAATCAACAAGACATATGAGACACGGGGATGTTTGATATTTGCAACGACCTGCAATGCCAGTAGTCTTACATGTTCCAGTTTATTAGGGCAGATGGGATAACCGCACAGTTTAGCAATGGATCTCTCCTCCACAGCATCTCTGTAATTAGCTGGGGTGATCATCTTGGCCTGTGAAGAAAAGAGAACTCCGTTACTTTGACTTTGCAACTTTTCTCTACTTTGAATTTGTACAAAGTGAATATTTTGGGATTAGACTACTGGGCCGGCTGTGTGACATTTTTAGGTAACCGATTACACCGCAATACAGTGTAGGCTATGTGGGCACACCTCATGGCTATTATACCACTGTAAACTACAGACAGTCAGGATTAGTGTGACAGAGGCTTGGCAGTGATGAAAGGGTAACAGAAAAACGGAAGTTTACCTACATCGTGAGCCATGTCTAAATTCACCTGTGATACATACACAATCAGCTAGGAAGTCTTCAGCCACTCTGTCGTCCAGGAGGCGCTCCACCACCTTCAGAGCCCTCCTCTCCAGCTCCAGCTTCTCCCTCAGCTTCTCCTTCAGCTCCTCTCTCCTGACACAAAGCGCACATTTGAATAAGTGGTCATGGTTAATGTGTAAAGGCAGCAGGGGATTAGCACTGATACTAGCTGAAGCATCCAGGCTTCGGGGTTCGCACCTTCTTGCCTCTTCCTCAGCGGTCAGCGCTTTGACTCGTTTCCCACCTGTCACACACACAATGAAAGTACTGAAACTTTGAGGTGCTCAGACAGCCGCTGAGCAACTACACAAACCAGCTGCGGGATATCAGAAAACACGTTTGTCTGCCCCAGTGCGGCAAACACAACTCTAAAACCTGACACATAAATGACCAAAACAGCCACCAGTACTAACGAACCCTTGTTGGAAGCTCTTTTGGAGCCCCCGCTCCTTCTCCTCTCTTCCGTCTCCATGCTGCTTCTGTTTTCTCTGTATTCAACTTTGACCTGTGACGTGTCTAACTCGACGGCAAGCCCGGGCGGTCAATCGCAGCTTTCAGCGTGCTTTGGTTAGTTTTCACCGGGCTGTTCGCGGAAGGGAAGCCGTAATCGGGGGTCTGCTTCAGGCCGATCGCTGTGTTCGGCTGGTCAGGATATCAGCGACTGTTCCGCTAAGTCGAAGGAGGATCAGCATCCGTCCTGCTTTGTTGTGTTTACAGCCACACAGGCGCGGGGCTTACCTGACCTCTGACACCTGTGAATGAGCAGCTCTTTGATGATCAGCTAACACGGCGCGCAGTATTTGAAGTGTTAGTCTGAGGAGAAAGCCCGTACGAAGACTGCAGGGATGGCTCTGGAGCAGCTGAGTGAGGTGGTCCAAAGATGCGTGAGTATTCAACACACCCCCTCCTTAAGACTGATATTCACCCCCTACGCAGCATGTTACCACTGACCTGGATGCTGTAATACATGTGGTACCCGCTGCGCAAATGTGCACAAGTCCCATTGAAGCAATGTAGAAAATAATCACATCTCATTGTTTGACTGGATACAAACAACAAAAGAAGGCAGCGTGGTTATAAGAGCTCCTGCTAAAGCTCAGGTTAACTTTACTTCTCTTCACTTCCATTTCTTTTGCATTCTATTTTGGTTGTTTTGCGTCTCTCTGTATGGCATGTATTCAGTTCAGGTCATTTGTTTGTATAGCAGCAGCAGTTTGCAGATATTACCCCACAGTATTAGAAAATAAAAGTCTGAATTATTTAAGAGCTCTCTGTTTTAAAGTGTGGTTTTGTCTATTCTTACACATTTATTTGCTTCTCTTTCGTGCAGCAGGGACTCGCAGATGACAGCTACACCACCGAGGATCACGACATCTTCACGATTGCTGGGCGGACGTGCATCGAGGAGGGAAACAGCGCGCAGGTTCTCAGTATTGTGCTGGATGAGAGGAATCAGGTACACTGACACCAGGCACTGCTTCGTAGGCGTGTTGCATGTTGGACTGCGTAACAGTCGTTCCTCTGTGTAGGACATGGTGAGGTGCATGGGTTGGAACCTGCTGCCTCCACTGATCCAGATCCTGCTGAAGAAAGAAGACAAGAACCTTCCTCAGTGTCTGGCCATTTTTAACCACCTGATTGAGGTCTGTTAACATATGATTAATGCCAGCAACACACATCTGATCGACAGTACACTACAGGACTCGATATAAGATAAAACTTCAGTTATGAAGTTGGATGAATGCTGCATTTAAAGGGTGAGCTTTGATTTTCCAGACGTGCAGACCCAAAGAGCTGCTGATTGGCCTTTTGGAGCAACTGGAGCAGGATTCTCCTGATACGATAGCAGAGAGTCTCCATCTGCTGTTGAAGCCTCTACAGAAAGGTAAAGAATATTTTTATTGATCTTTATTGTGCACTCGAAAATAGTTGCATTTTTCCAGGTAGGGTTGGAAAAAATACCTGCATGCATTATCAATACACTGTATTGTTTTTTTTGTGTGAAGCATTGCTGAATGGCTGTATTTTGATGCCATTGTTATCGCCTCCGCTCAGTGCTGCTGTGCCTGGGCAGCCGCAAGGCGTCATCCTTGGGCATGGCGCTGTCCTCCGTGCTGGACCAGGTGGCCAAACTGCCTCTGCCTCACACCAAGGAGCAAGAGGAGGACGATGTCTTTTCGCTTTGCCGTTGCTGCACTGATATGATAGATTTCGTCAGCCCTTTTGTTCGAGAAGTCAGGCATAATCTGCTGAATAGCAGGATGCAAAATGAGACCACACTCAGGACTGTGGGCAGGCAGGAGAAGGATAAAGAAGATGAGCTGCAGACAGAACTTCTGAAGTTGTGAGTGAAAAACCTGTTTTCAGGCTGTCATAGAGTCCTGATGATGATGGTCAGATGATGAGGCTGACCCCGTATTTGCCTCTTCTGCAGCTGTATGAAGTGTCTGAGTCATCCTCTGTTGGAGGTCCAACTCAGGGATCCTGACACACTGGCTCTGTCCCCCCTCAGGACTTTTGCCACTGAGATTTTGGTAAAAAACATTTTCCAAAAGCACACGTGATGTAATAACTGGTTTCTAATATGTGATCACACATGCACTCAGATGTTGTGGCAGATATTTGTTAGATATTGTGTTTTATTATAGTTTTCTATCTATGTGTCATACAGAACATCCTCAGTTCTGTTGGCGAGTCCCTCGCCGCTCTCGTGCACCGGCCTCTCTTGAAGAGAAAGCAGGTTCCCGGCTTTCTGGAAGAGGAGGTGCGTTATCCTAAAGAGTCTTTGGCCAGCTTGGCTCATCTGGTGTTTGTCCATCATCTGGCTGCGGACACTTTTCCCACAGTTTTCAGGTATTTAAAGAACATATTTTTTTGACTGGGTATACTCAATACGGGATTATTCACGCTTGGCTTGAAATGATCCACTTTAAGAAAAACGATCGAAAGGCTGAAATCGATTTTTAATCCTCCCAACACTCTGTATCGTCTCCGCAGCCCCGTGTTCAGTCTTCGATGTAACATAGAGCACGTCTCTCTCCTCCTGTCCAGGTAAACACATCATACAATAATATATATTATTATAAGCTTTGTTGGCTTTTTACACTCCCTCGTTCACAGGGGTCGCCACAGCGATGACCTCCACATGTCTGATTTGACATTTAAGCAAATGTGTGAACCGAGTCACGTGCAAATGTTTGGTGTGTGTGTAATGATTTTTTTCTAACTTGTAATCAAAAATATACTTTTTTTTTTTTAGAACTGAGGAGTCCAGGCTTCAGAAAGGACTGGTAAGTTATGTTTTCACTGTTGCAACATTTATTTGGCATAAATTTTGAATAAGTCTAATCACAAAATCAATAGGTGACTCATATTTGATGCTGTATCCTTCCACAGGGACATTTTATGACACATGCTCATATTCAGCATGGCTAACATGTCAAGTAATGGGGTTAGTGTTTACAAAGGCTTTAGACTCTAAAACTCCTTTTTTCCCTATTCAACCCAATCAGAAGAAGGATGATCTGTAATTCATGCAGAACTCCTCTAATAGGTCACCTTTACTGACACAGAATATAAAACCAGAGTAGCAGTCTCAGGAGGCCGTAAAGGACTCAGACCCACCTGGAAATTGGCCGAGTTTCCTTAAATCTTCTTCTGCATGTTAAAAGAAAGCTTCAGTCCAGATTTCATCAGTGTTTGATGGATGTGCGTCACACAGGAGCTGTATGAGAAAAGTTTGGTGCGGGTGGAAGACGGCAGCCTGCCTGCTGATCTGCTGGAGATTAAAGCCTTCCTCACAGTCCCTCAGGTGAATGCAGTCGCTTTATTATAGACCTTAAACTCTGTGGTGGTTCTCCTGCTGCGCTCTGCGTGTGTTTACTGTGTTATTAATGCCAGTGTTTGATTTCAGGACTTAATAAAGGTCATGACGATATGTCCAAAGCATGAATTGGTGAGTCTTTAATTAAGTGATTTTGAGGGGGGGACTTTTAATATTGGGGAAACTATTTGACATGACTTCTTTGGCTCTTCAGAGGACTAAAGGACTGAAGGTCTTCCAGCTGAGCATCGATAAGTTTAACACTGAAGCCAAGTACAGATTCTTCCAGTGAGTTCCACCTTTCCGCCTTAAAAATGTCAGAAATGCGTCCATCTGTGTCGCCTCTCACCGCGGTGCCCTGCGCTCTTGTTTCAGGTACATGCTGAAGACGAGTAACCACTCAGGAGTTGAAGGCTACATCATTAAAAACATCAAGAATCAGATAGACGTTGCCCTGCAGGTGAAGATCTCTGCATTAGCTTAGTCTTTAAATTACAGCGTGAGTTGTGTTTCAAATTAAGGGCCTAAAAGAAAAGTCTGTCTCCATTTGTCTGTTTCCAGCCAGGTAACAGTAACACCTGGTTTGAAGGGGTTCACCTCCTGCCTCTGCTGCGTAAGGTTCTTAGTCTTCCAGACGGCCCAGAGACTGATCTCCTGCAGCACCTGGACAGGTGTGTAACGCACTGTTAAAAAGGCGGGTGCATAATATGATTAAACAAAAACGTAATTAGACCTTTCTGTGTAACCGTGAGGACATTTAAGGAAATCAAGACTCGTTTCTCTGATCTTCTATTGTCGAGTTTTGGTGAGCCTCAGTTTCCTGCTCTTAGGTGACAGGACAGGCAGCTCGTGTGGTCTTCTGCTGCTGTAGCCCATCTGCTTCATTGCTCAATATGCTCTTCTGCATACATTTGTTAGTTGAGTTTTTGCAGCCTTCCTGTCAGGTTTAAGTAGTCTGGCCTCTGACATCAAAAATCTTGATCTATCTGGATGAGTCCTTTAAAGTATTGAAGATTTCCAGAAAGTGGATAATGGTGGAGAAATAATGTG
>VOQJ01022364.1:15913-33229 GCA_015052665.1 Apistogramma diplotaenia | reverse complement strand
TTGTCTTTTGTCGAGAGAACAACCGGACAATGCAGAAGCAATGTTGCCCCCTAATGCTGAATTCTTTATATTGCAAGCTCCTGAAGCAGGAGAGACTCTGACTTGATTACAACAGCTCCCTTCTGATGTCAAAAGACGAGGGCAAACTCAGAAAAATTCAGATCTTGCGTAATATATATTGAATTCATCTGGTGACTAACCTGTTAGAAACAACTCACTGAACCGGCCCCGTCTGGTGTTAACGTGCTCTAATCCAGGTGTTGAAATCTTGCTCCTGCTGTCGGTATCAGATTTCCAAAGGTGTGTCTTGGCTCAGTACAAATCTGGCTGATTATATTTAAACCCTGTGGCACAAAACATCTACTTTATCCATTTGAGCAGCTCTGGCACACTTGCCCTTACATGCAGTCAGGCATCACAAACGGCGGTTTTTCCATGACATGCAAACAAATCCAGTGTGTTTTTATAACCCGTCTTAGACTACTGTTCTGCTGTTTACAGTCAATCAAAATGTCTCAGCTTTTCTTCCAGGCAGCAGCTTACGCACCAGTTTCATTTGTATGAATTTTGGGTGTAAGATAAAAACGTCTTGGCTGATTTAATTTAAACGAGTTTATTTTGGGGATTCAAATTTAAAAGAGAGACGTCATATCATGGAAGTCTGCTCGTGAACGGCGTTATTCAGAAAGAGGAGATTACTCTAATGCAGAGAAATCTGTGAGCTCACATGTTCTGGTGCACACCGACAGTACTGTGCAAAACTCTTGAGCCATACATCATTAATTCATATTTTGCTTCCAATGAGTCAGACTTTCTTGTGCAACACGTTTCCAGGTCTGGGTTTTTTGTTTGTGTTGAGTAATTTCAAAGTTTTTCTTTGGTCTTTTTCACTCATTTTTAGTGCAGTCCTCGTGCCTGGCCATTTAAAGAGGAATGATTTTGTTGTTGTTAAGCAGTTTATGATTGGCCTATGAGTCATTCAAGTTTAAAAAGGCACCCAACTGAAGGGATGAACCAGTGTTGTGTCGACACATAACAGAGAACTTGGCAAAGAACCAGTTTTAAATTGGAACTTTAGGCACTTTGTTATTAGCAGTGTGCCGCGAAAACACATCATTTGTTCCCATTTCTTTAGTTGAATTTACAAAAATGTCAAAGGTAACACACAGTGATGGGTATAAAATATTATTTGTGTACCAACAAGGTGATTCCGAAGGAGATATTAGCTGAGACAAAAGCAGATGTGGCAGGCCTAAAAATGACAGCAGATGAACAGGATGTCAAAGTCATTTTCTTAGGAAATAAGAAAAAATCCAGCAAAGAACAAACAGGACCTGAGAGCTGAGAGATGCATTTAGACCTTCTGGTGATCACTGTTGTTCACTGGACCCTCATCGGAAATGGTCTCAGTTTTTTTGCTTCATATACAGCATTTTCATGTACTGTATGCTTGAACAAATTTCAATAAATTGCTGCATCCGTTTCCTGGAAAAATACAAATAAATGAGGGGTGTCTCACGACTTTTGCACAGTGCTCTTCGTGCACACAAATCACAGCTCGCGGCAGGAACTTTTTTGGCACAAAGTGACTCCACGTCGAAGTTGCCAGACTTTTATTGTTTTTCTCTTGACATGATAGAAACATTCTGCCAGCAAGGCAAAGTCTAAATCAGGAGGACTCTGATTTCTGAGATGCTACAGTCTAAAGTCATTCAAGTGCTGTGCTGGAACACAAGTAAGGGGCATAGACACGTCTAGGACAGGACAGGACAGGACGGGATAGACACATTTGTACCACAGAGGGTGAAAGTCACAGCTCACACACCCACACGTACCAACAAGAAACTCATATCAAAATACAGTCTGAGCCTGTCACTTTGAAAATACTACAATGTAAACTCTTTGCTTTAAAATTATATGTAACAGGAAATAAGTAACTTATCTACTACTGTAAGTTTCAAAAGGAATTGTGTGTGTGTGTGTGTGTGGAGGGGGGTGTCACCATCGTAATCCACTTCCTTTACCAGATCATTAACATCTACGTGTAAATCACTCAAACACCATAAACACGAGACAGGCAGGCCATCAACAGTTTGAACTTTCCAAAATATGACACACTGAAATGTATTCACATGTTTATGTCAACCAGTATAATGAGAACAGTATTCTCTTTGATTTGTGTTATAATCAGGAAAAAAAGAAAACACGGGCGACTGCGAGCATGTTCACGCAGCCAAAACAGTGCTTTTGAAATGCAAAACAGTGACTATATAAAACCAAAACTGAAGCGGTTTATTTGACTACCGAAGAAAATTCACATTCTCTAATTCTGTTCTATATTCACACTGCCGGAGCTACATAACATTTTTAAGATTGGAGGGGAAAAAAACGGGAGCATACAGTACATCTGAGTTGTTTTCACAAGGTGTTATGTGCATATATGCAAGTTATGAATCCTACTTACACCTGCATGCAACTCAGTCATTCTGAGAGAAGGTCAGGCAAAAAGTAAAGGGAGAGCAGGTTTTTTTTGTGCTGCACACAGATTGTTGAAGAGACCCTGTGAACAGAATTCTGCATAGTCTAAAACCACGTTGGCAACAATGTCCTTAGTAGCACTGCAAAGCAATTTTTTTAATAATTCTTTTTAAAAAAAAAAACAAAAAAGAGAAATATGATCATTTCAGGCCAAGTGCAACTGCAAAAGAACATCAGATATTTGTATTCAGATCTCAAACATCGCACTGAAGGGAAAACTATAGCCATATTTAGCAGTGGCAGTTCAGTCAGAAAGCAACGAGCTGGATCATTTCACAAACTTTGATCTCTGAGTGAACAAGCTGTTCATTTACTTCGATTCGTTGCCCTTGTTTGGATGGTTACTCTCCGCGGTGGTGGCTCCTCAATGCTCCGGTTGGCCACGAGGTCCTGCAGCTGCAGGGCTCCGCCACCAATGAAGCAAAACGCCGGGCACACCGGAGCAGAGCAATCCACGTGTCCCTCCCATAGGATACGCAAAGAGTGGGCGTCGTAAAAGGTGACTCGTCCTTTGTCGCAATCCAGACACACTCCTAGTCGTGGTGGCAGAGGAGCAGTGTGAGGGTGAGGCATGCTACTGTGGCTGCTGCTGTGAGAGTGCATTGCTCCCTGGCTCTGGCTGTCGCCCTGGCTCTGAGTTTGACCGTGTCCTTGAGGAAGCAGGATTTTGCCCATGCCCATAGTGAGGAAGCAGAAGGAAGGGGAGTCCTGGCCATCCTCAGCCCCGCTGTCATGGCCGCTGTCTGGATCACAGCTAAGAGGAGGCAGAGGTAACAGTAAGGTTTAGCTCAACAGGAGGAAAACTAAGCAAAGAATAATGGTTTCCAAACTAAAAGGCTGGATATGGTATTACAGTCACCTCTTCTTAGTTACAATACGATTGTATTGTTTGGCTCTTCATTTTTAGCAGCTTTGAGATCAGTGTTCCAGCAGTGGCAAACAGCAGTAATGGTAGAGTTGTGTTTACAAGCTGTTATGCTTCCCCCAAGTGGTCAAAAATATTTAATGCTGATTTGCTGTTATGTGTGAAGTGACAGTGCTGGCATGACTCCTACCCATCTGTATACAAGGACAACACTGAAAGTGTTTTAAATAAACCACAGATACAGATCCATATGACTGAGGTTCATCCCATTGGCTCCCATCTCAGGTTTTAGCGTGTTACACTGTAACATTGTATCGGCATGTTCAGTTAATGAGCATTTAAATCTGATACGTAGGTTAATGCATATTACTGTGGAATGAATGCATTTTTCATGCCCTGCAGCCTGCTGTTGCTTCCAGTGATGCCGTGGAGATGCTTGCTCAGTAATAAGAACGTAAGACACAGCCCCACAGCCCGGTTACACCTGCACTGCCCACACTGAAGCAATAGACTGAGAGGGTGCTGAACATAAAAGACGCCGATGCTTCAAAATCAACTCCTTCAACCTGAACTGAAATCTGCACCTGCCCACATGGGCAAGTCAAATGCCTTCTGGAGAAAACCAGCTGTTCTGGGCTGTTTTGCTGCCAGCGGATGGAATAATAAAGGAGGAGGACTCCCTCCAAATTCTTCAGCTTCACCTCAAATCAACAGGTAGACGATTAAAACTTGGACACAGTTTGGTGTTCCAGCAGGACAATGATCCCAAACACATCAACACTGGTTTGGAATGGCTAAAGGAGGCTAACATTAAGCTTCTGGAATGACCTTCCCAAAGCTCTGACCTCCATCCAAATGAAAATTTGTAGACTCCACTTAAAAACTGGCAAACCTTCTGGGAATGGAACGTGTTGATGCGCCATCCTGGAGGAGTTTGACTACCTGCGCAGCCTCTGTAGAGTCCAGGTATGGGCTCATGCTAGCAGTGGTGACACTGACCCTAGCCAAATGCAAAACTAGTGAAAAGATGAAGAGGAAAAAAATGTCAGTGGCCTCCACCTGTAAAACCATTCCTGCTTTGGTTGTTGTCTAATTGTTGCCCCTGTAGTGAAAACTGCTGTTAAGTTTATTAAACACCAAAAGATCCGAAACTGATGAACAACCCCGTCGGCTACTTAAGTGACCAGATCAATATCCCAGAAGTTTAAAGAGTGCTTCTTTAATGTTTTAAGGTGTGTGTGTGTGTGTTTGAAACAGACTTGTGACTGAACCATTTTCAAGTCAACAGTTTAAAGGAGAAAGGTTTAGTTACCGAGGGCTGGCCACGTCCTGAGGGAGGTGGAACCACTCTTGTAGCTTAGCTTCCTGCCCAACTCCTATCTGCAAACAAGACAAAGAAAACTTGGTCACATCCATTGTGAGTCTGCATCTAAGAATAAAGAAAGCTAATTTTTAAGATTTTGTTTGATTACATCAAACTAAATAATCAACCTGACTTCAGCTTACCTTTACCAGGTAGGAACTAGGCTCTACAGAGCATGCCCAATAATGTCTGCCTTGAGTGACAGCCAAGTCTGCCACCAATAGGTCAGAAGTCAAGTGACAAGACGTGAGTGTGCGGTCGGCAGCCTGCAGAAGAGACAGGCCTGGCACGCTGCGGGCGTAGGTTTGGCCTTTACCCAGTGCCAACCGGTCAGCATGCAAGCCCCAGCGAGAGTCCAAGGAGAAACTCAAGACTAATAGGAAGGATACAGAGGGAGAGAGATGACGAGGAAAGGAAAGGAAAGGATTCAGAAACGAGGAAGTTAGATCCCGCAGCTCGGACAAAGTGAGACTACAAAATGAAAAAAATAAGCTTTTTCAAACAGTTAGATAAAGGTTTTTGAATGGGTTATTATTTAGAATCGAAAAGGAACAATGGACAAAATGTACAAACACAAATGATTTTGGAAAGTGCAGAAAAAACAGACCTGCGGCATATGAGACAGAAGCAGAAATAGTATGACTGGGATGGCACTGGAATGCAGAGCAAATAAAGGAAGGCGTTTGCAGAAACTAAAACAATGGGGATGGAGGAAATCAAGGGATGG
The DNA here is from genome assembly GCA_015052665.1 of Apistogramma diplotaenia. Taxonomy (NCBI): domain Eukaryota; kingdom Metazoa; phylum Chordata; class Actinopteri; order Cichliformes; family Cichlidae; genus Apistogramma; species Apistogramma diplotaenia. Next base: position 27,736 of record VOQJ01022364.1, on the reverse strand, counting down.
AGAGAAAAGAAACACCACGATTAGTCAATCGGCTGAAAAAATTTGCTTCTGGCAATATCAATGCTGGAAGGGGGAAAATAGCAGCTTTCTGTAATTTTCCGATAAGATCGGCAAGATCAAGTTGCTGCATTGACACAATCAATGATCTTACCAGGTGCCGGCGGAGTGTGGAGGTAAACCTCTTCGCTGTACTCTCCAAAGCCAGCCTTGTTGCAGCCTCTCACTCTCAGCATGTACACGCTGTCCATCTGCAGGCGATCAACCACGGCACTAGTCCCCTTCACTTCATCTAGGCGCTGCCACGCTGTGGCAGAATTCGGGGATCTGATGCCACCCCACATGGCTGCGGCTCCTCCTGCTCGTCGCTGGTATTCGACAGAAAAGTGCCACGCTGGAGCCGAGTCCTGAGGGAGCCGCCAGCATAAAAACAGCTGGTCGTAAGCTAACGTCTTCTGAGTGTCAATGACTGGAGCCAGTGGGGCTGCGAAGGAGAAAAGGCGCACAGATATAATGTAAACTATTAATTGTTTTTACAGGAACAAAGGAGCTGACAACCCACCTTGTATGAAGTCCAAACTGTTTATGATCTTTATCTCTTTGGATGCATCCATGTGAAAGTGTCTGAAGGAGGGGTCAGCAGCAAGAGAGAAACACTGGAGATTTTCTATAGCCTTCACCAGCCTAGAGATGAGAGATTAAATAACAACAAATAAGACAAATTAAGAGAAAACGGTAATTTAAACTTAAGGCTTTCGTCCCGCTTAAATCCAGGCTTCAGCTGGATCTTTCACCTGTTGTGTGTTATTCTTGCAGCCTGCACAAAGCACGGTGGATCCGTCTCTTTGAGCAGCTCCTGAGTGTAGGTCATCAGACCCGCCTGATCCAGCAGGCCTTGCTTCTCAAAGACCTGAGCGAACAGGGCGTCCTCCTTCCTGCTGCGGGATCCCTCCAGGGCCAAGGTCAAAGATCCCTGGCGCTCAGCTACAGCTGCTCCCAGATCTTGGATACAGCGAGTCAAGTGCTGAAGAGCCACTGCACTGTTGGCCTGCAGAAAGACAAGAGGACACAAAACAATGGGAAAGAATGAAGAAAGACTGGAGACACCCCAGTAGTAATACTGGGGTTAGTTAAACACAAGTACTGCAGCATCACAGTTGCTCTAAATTCAGTGAAACAGTATTGATATCTAAATTACATATTTTCTGCCAACTATGTGAGATGATTGCATCCACTGAACAAATCAGAGATAAAGCACACCTCCATGTGTTTGATGGCAGCTTCCAGTTGAGTGATCTGGCTCTCTATTGTCTCCTGGTTTGCCAAAATGAAGTTGGCTTCCTTGGTAATCTTGTCCTGTAAAAACAAACAGAAGGCTTGTACTGCCATGTTGCAAACATCAGGGCTGTGTCATAGTTAAAAAGTGCCACCACTAGCCTCAAACTCACCTTGAGTGCCTGGTAGGCCTGTGCTATAGGCAAAACTTTGTGTCCATGGTGGACACGACGTAGCTTACAAAATGGACACAGCAGCCTCTGGCAGGTACGGCAGTACCACTGCAGTCTCTCCTGCTCATGCTCTGTGCATGTTAAAACCTAGAGCACAAAGAAGGGTTACGGCACTAGAAGGGAAGCTACTGTGTGCCACATGCAAAACCCAAAAGCAGACCAACCTTTGGCCTGAAGTTGTTGGTAGGTAGAATGTGTTCGTGCTGAGCTCGAGGGGTTCCCCAGGGGTGGTAGAGTTTGAAGCACTCATTGCAAAAGTTGGACTTGCAGTCAGCACAGCCCTTCGTGGCCTCCAGAGACTGAGGAGGTTTACAGAAACTGCACATGATGGCGACGCTGCCCAGACTTACTGTGTGCCTGTACCTACAGGACAGACATGTGTACACGGAGATAAGAGCACGGCTGTGATAATTCTGCAGCGGCAAAGAAAGCAAGCAAAAAAAAAAATGTAATCAACTTAAGAATGAGAATAATGAGCTCAGCTAACTGTGGCCTGCTTATTTCAGTAGTTAGTCTTCAACTGCCTGACCTGGATACATCACCAGCAGCTGCCTTGTTAGTGCATCCTACGCAGTAAAACATGCACCGTCACACTTTCCTGACCAGCAGCGATGATGCTAGGGGAGGGAGCAGCGGCACTCATCAAACTGCTGCGTGTGGAAGTGCCTCTCCCTATAACCCCCCCCTCCTGTCTCACTGTTTCAGAAGCAGCTCCTCTCACTTTGATCTGCTCTGTTTGAACTGATTAGGAGAGGGGATGATAACATTAAAGAAGCCTGAGAAGTGTTTCAGTCCAAACTCGCTCGCACAACTTGGTGGAAAAAAAACACGAACAGTTCAACCAGTGTCGTCCCAAGGCACGCCGCAGTTTCAGAGCCGTGCCTGCAATATGCTCCTCCTCTCAGCCTTGGCTCAAGAGCAAAGGAAGGATTCATTATTGCAGCTCATTCCAGAAAATGATTTCCTGTCTCATTTATAAAGCACTATTGGCTTAAATCTTCATTCGCTGCCTTTTCACATTGCCTGCACAGTTGGTTAAACTATTATGGTGCTTATGATGAGATATTCCCACTGAATAAAATAAAGCCGGGTGACACGTCTGGGGGAGACATAAGGTCCTTCTTTGCCTGACCTGAGGGTCCGATGATACAGTATTTACATGATATTCACTATGTTTCCGTCTATGTTTCATACCTCTCCACAATGCGCTCCAGAGTGAGGTTGCGAAGGCAGTCTGTCAGGCCTTTTTCTCCGAGCTCCACATCCTGCTGACAGGAAGGACAGGGAAACAGCATGGGGGGATGGGTCTCCTTCCGCCGTCGCCCTGGGTATGTCCCACACACTGGGAGAGTGATGCAGGTGTGGGGATAAAAGGGGAAAGAGACACAGACACAGGGGAATAAAAATGCAAGGGTTGTATGGGGCTGTGGAGGTAGTTTATCAGGACGTCAACAAAGGTGGACTGGAGAGAAAAGATTAAAAAAAGTGAAGCTCTAATTTGGCTCCACGTTTGCACAGTTCATTATGTAAAATAAAGGTTTACTGTGGAGAAAAAAAATATTTGTTTACATATACACCTTGGCAGCACACCTGCATGGCAGATGCCTGCTCCCTTTCTGGTCTCCTTGAGAAAGAGACTGTGTGACTCTATCTTCTTGCTCTCCGTGCACTTTAATAAGTCATGAGACGAATGCATAAATCTCTAAATGTGCAGAAAGATGCTGATGTGTCTGCTAAATCATCTAGGATACTCTGATGTGTGGCATCATATCACACCGTCATTACCTTTGCTCATTCAGATGCCAAACACATACACATGGACACACAGACTCTTTCCTTTACCTGTTCTAAGGACCCGCTCCAGGCGATCGGGCGTCCTGGGTGAGGGTCTGCGTGTCTGTCGTGGGGAGCGAGTGCTGGGCGTGGAGGATGGCGAGTAAGGCTCTGGAGGGAGGTCTGGAGGAGGATAGCCTCTTTGTACCAACACCTCAGCTGCACAAAGCAGACACACACTGTGCTGGCAGGGCAAGAGGATGGGCTGCTTCACCATCTCATCACACACCGGGCAATGCAGCTCCTGTTCCATGCTCTTCATGTTGGACTGCAGAGGAGAGGAGGACGAAAGAGGTTCAAGACTAAATAGCAGCTGAATCACTAGAATAAATAAGGAATCACCTGCTCTGTGCATCATGTACTTCCTGAAATAATGTATCGGCAATGTGTAGGAGTCAAGAGTGAAAAGGGGAGATGAAAACTGGTTACGTAGGCTGGTGCTGGATATATAGAAAGCAGAAAGGACCAAAGTGGATGAATACATAGCTTTTCCTGAGTTGTGGTTGGTGTTATCCAGCCTCTCTTAAGAGGAATGCTAATCTAGCTTTACCTTTACCCATTTACAAAATCGAGGCACAGGTTAGTCAGCTCTGTGAATTAGGAAGCAGCAAAATTTCCAAATCTATAAAATGAAAACAGGGTTTCCTGCTCATTCTGCCCTGCCTGTGGAGGCCGCTTTCTATTGCTGCAGGTACTTAAACGCAGCATCCCGTTTCTATGACAACCTGCATCTTTTCATCATGTGCATCATGAGCATTTTAACCTACTACTAGCCAACATATGTATCTGATTTTAATCCTCAAACATTCACGTGATCTACTGCAACTTTATTATCGTTATTATTATTATTTTGTGGTCACATTGGCCGTGTTTTACCTTTCCAGCCACACTGCTGGAGCATTGCCATTTCTCGAGATGCAAAAATACCTTCCAAAGGAAGAAATGCCGCACATTCCTTCATCATCAGTGCACATATAAAAACTGTCTACAGTTAAATGCAAAAGTGGAAAACAAAAGACATCTACGATCTCGTTTAAAACGAGCACACATGGTTAAAAATGGCTAATAAAATGAGCGTCACGCTTACACTAATGCGAAACAGCGCGTCCATGATAGAGGTAAAGGTTTGTAAGTCCGCTTCTGCCATGCTCCTTCGATGCAGTCGCCTCTACGATACAGTAACGGATCCCTTTCTGTCTGGAGAAACCCTGAGCAGGGTTACCGTGCCGAGGTAGAGCAAGCCCGGGCCTGGACTAATGTAGCCGTGCTGGAGGCGTGCTGTTGCACACACGCCGATTCTGTGCCGTCTGTATCAAAGCAACGAGTCCACTCCACGTAGCAATCAGATGGGAGGAGGTGAGGTGGGGAGGTGGGCCGGGAGGATTTGGACTGGTTTAGGCTACAGCTGCCACAGTCGCATTGCTCAAAGACCGATTAATACACTTAAAATAGAACTTGGCACTGTTACATTCCAGCTAGATGTATTATACCTTAATTAACGCCAAACCCGCCAATAAAAACGTACAATCTCACGATAATATTTGCACAGTAAAGGTTGACAAGCAGTATTTTTAACGCATGTCTTTCTCGGCGTGTCTTCCCAACAACCTAAACAATTTACAGCCCAGTTTTTCGAAATAAACCTCCAGCTCCGTGAACGCGTAGTTCTTCTAGTATTGGTTTGTTGCAGTGTTTGGTTTTGCCGTGAGATGGCAGTGTTTTTTTGTTTTGTTTTTTCAAAGCACACGCAAGCAAGCGCTCTCGTTTGAATTGTTCGTGTCCGGAACCTTTTAATGCAGCTTTGTTGTGCTGTACGTCAGTATACTGGATGTACCCAATCGCTGGTTGTTGTAGCAACCACAGCATCCGCCTTTCGCGTTATAATCCCAACAAGGGGAAAGCGGATGAATTTATCAGTTTTATGAGTAATACGTGTTAAAGCAGTGTAATATGTAAGGAGAATTCAGTTCGTGTTTATTTAGCTAACTCGTGTTTACGCTGCAGTAATGTTATTTGTGTTTGTTGCTAATTTACCTTAGCCTCCAGGCGCATTTAAACCGCTGAAAAACTGCACATTTTCCCGTCCAGCGCTGACAGCCTGGTTCCACTCGGTTGCTTTAGAGCTGCGCATTAACGAAGCATGTCGGCTGTTAATAGCCTTGTCCCTGCACGGTTTCTCACCATCATAGCTCACGTCGTCATCGTCATCACAATCTTTTGGTCGAGGGTAAGTAAGCAATCAGGTGTGGTGGCAAAAGGGGATTTTTGGTATTTGCCAAAAAAAACAAAACAAAAAAAGACTGTCTATATATAAGGTGTTGTAAATACCTTGTTGGCCTATAATCTGATGCTAGACTCCTTAGTGTAGTCTAGGGACACAGTGAGATGGAGGCAGATGATTTACTGTGATGACCCCTAAAAGGAGCAGTCAGAAGAAGAAAGTTGATTAAGGAAACTACGCGTGCGTGTACAGTAAATGAGCACTGCTCTTGAGTGAGAAAGCATAAACAGATTGTGTGAGGAGCAGCATGAAGCTGCAGCAAGTTATTTAACTCCAAAGAAAACAACTCTTACAAACAGCTGGAAGCAACAAACACAGCTTCAGTTCCTGTTAATGTTCAGTCAGATCAGTAGTGAGCTACATTATGTCTCTTTGTAACCTCTTACAGCTGTATTTGAACCTCTTGCAACAAACAAGCTGTTAATTGTCTTTTAGACTCTTTGTCATGTTTAGGAAGCAGTGTTGCTGCTAACGTCTGGAAAAAGCTTGATGTTCAGACTTTGTTCTCTGTGCAAAACAAAATAAAACTTAGTTAACACAATGAACTTTTTATTTTCATAGAGGGAGCTTTTCAATTTGAGATTTGTTTGGGGAGGGTGAGAACGTGAGTGCCACACAACAGAACTGTGGGAGCTGGCACTGATTCTCTTGTCAAAAAGAAATGATCACACTAATTTGTAACTTTTATTTTACAGGAAAACAATGTGAGGGCCTGTTTGCCTTTGGATTTCACGCAAGAGCAGTATGACACAGAGGACAGAAGGTACGTAAATGTTTAATGAACACGTTTGGCACACACTTGCATGCCCACCGTTAATCCAATATGCATATCCTCTTTTTCAGGCTGGTGGTGGCATTGTCAGTCACTCTCGGTCTGTTCGCTATAGAGCTGGCTGGATTTTTTTCAGGCGTGTCCATGTTCAACTGCAGCCAAGGCCTCCTTTGTATCCTTTACACACACACTTTACACTCCACTTCTTGTCTGTGGTTCAAATAGGGACATTTATTGCTTATTATAACTCCGATCCACATAGTTTCCTCCATAAGTCCCAAAAAAATGCAAATACTCCAAAGAAAGATAAAGTTTGCAGTTGTAGCAGAGATGATGATATGGGACTCCAAGGCAGATAGAAATATGTGTGGGAGTATTAGAGCATCATCATGTTGGTATCAAAATACATAAAGCAATAGTTTGAAAAGTGCTTCTGATCAGTTACACTTCCATGACTACTTTTATGCCTGTTATAGCAACAGGAGTCCATGCCAGTGCCTCAGTGGCTCTGCTTTTCTTTCTATTTGAGCAGTGGGAGTGTGACATCTACTGGTGGATCCTTGCCATCTGCAGGTTGGTGTCTAAACGTGCTCAGTGTTGTCTGTGTATTTTTCCAGAGTGTTTTTCCCTGACAGATGTTTTAACCAGCACTGGCTGTCCACTGCAGCGCATCAGTATCTTTGTCTTTTTTTGTGTTTGAGAAGTGGGAATGCTGGACCTACTGGGTTATTTTTGCCACCTGCAGGTTGGTGTGTATGTGCGCTGATGTGACTATGTTTATTTGTTTGCATAGGGCAAAGTGATAGAGCCTCTTTAAGCAGTGAAGTCTGACCTACATTTGTGTCTTTGTCTCATCCTTTAGTGTTCTGCCTGCATTAGTGGAGATTCTTCTGTTTATCGCAGTTTTTGGACTGAAGAAGAAGCCTTTATGAACGACAGTCCTGATGTAAACAGCTGCTGTAGCTACAGTTTCTGGTATTCATGATGTACAGAACAACAGTGGATAGCAGACATATGTGGGTACAAAGCACCAGAAGTAAGGGATGTATAAAATAGCTTTTCATAATGTTTTTCATGTGTTTTTATATATTTTGAATAAAAGTAGATGCAGCATAAGTTTTTACATTATCTCTGTTTTTTAGTATATTTGAGGTAGAGTGTTTAGTTTATAAAGTGCGTGCGTGTGTGTGTGCGTGTGTGTGTGGTAACTTTGTTAATAAATATTGTAATTTTGTTTTGTTTTGGTTCTGTCAGCTCAAAGGAAAATTGATCTCCTTTGATCTAAAATAACGTTTTTTACAATTCATTTTTACAAGAGTTAGTGGGTGGTTGTGAAAATACTCTCCTCACATTTAGACTGTAAAGTCCAAATAAATAATGTTTGAATGCAACTTTTCTAGTTCTCTTGCTGAGTTCATAGCCGCCAGGAATATATATACATGTTTATACAGCCTATTCATTTAACTTTTCTTCTTCCTACTTAGAAGAAAAAAAAGAAACACCAGAAAAATCCAGGGCATAGGCTTCATCATTATAAGATCACATGGGCCCATGGTCTGCAGTCTTTGCTGGTGTTTATTTTTTCTTCTATGTAGATAAGGGAGAACAGTCCTTATCACATTTTTATACGTAATATGAGAAGGCAATGATGCGCACCGATATAATGTGTAATAAAAAAGTACGAGCCACGCCCCTGAGTACAGCATATTTACAGTGTAAAATAGTGAACTTTTGTCTTTTCTAGTTTATCTGCTGATGAAGATTTCAAGCTAAATAGGATTACATTATCATTTCAGATCAAATATGTGGGATAGGGGTGTGCGATACTGCAAAATTTGGTATCTGCAACCCTGAACAGGATAAGTGGAAGAGAATGAATGGATGGATGGATTTTTATATAATAGAAATTATTTGTAATGCTCTGATATTTCATTTATTTTTAGATCTTTATGTTTAGATTTAAGGTTTAGTGGAAACAACATGTTTTATGATTACGTCGATGTTCACGTCGACTAGAGCATAGAGCTTCTCTAACTCCTCCCACCGGTGCCACCTGACTTTAGTTCCGGCTAATCTGGTGTTTCGTTCCTAGAGCCGGGGCAACTAGCTGGCTCATCGAAGTTAAATACAATTTATTCGCGCTTCGTTGCGGAAACTCCAGTTAACCATTAAATTATGGGTATGTACTGCATAATGATTAATACTCACACTTAGGCACATAAATAGATGTCACTATTATAAGTCTGAGTGTGTAGTTCTGTCCTGAAGTCCTGTAGCTAGCTAATGTTAAACGTAAACCATGCTAACCTTTTTGCATGCTAAGATTTCTAATGACACTTTAACAATTCCTGAGCAATTCGGTGTCTGAAATGTTTTGATGGACTGAGAATGCAGGACGTTACGCTTGAGGGTCTTTTTGGTGCTAATGCGAATCTATGAGCAGGGAGCTAACAGCTAGCTATATGTGGGAAACGTTATGCGTGAACACTGACGTGGCGTTAACCTCGGAAGAATCTGACTTTCTAATTCAAATGTCATCCGGCATTTTAAACTGCTTTTCATTGTCGTTTATTTTTGGCTATATTACAGTTCTATACTAGATCACCAGTTAGACTCATATAGCCTCAGTTTTCTTTCTAGATGACAGCATATTTCTGTCCTTTTTAGCGGTGAACACGGGAACCTCTCTGGTGCTCTCCAGTCTGCTCTCCGTGCTGGTGTTTGCTGGCATGCAGATGTTCAGCAAGCAGTTGGCATCCACTGAGTGGCTCACCATCCTGGGAGGTTTTCTGGGCTCAGTCCTCTTCATCTGCTCCCTGACTGTATCCTTTAGGTGACATCAAGAGTTGAAGTGCTTTGCCCATGTTGTTAATCATTACACATTTATTTTGGAAACAATTATTGAACTGCCTTTAGTGCTACTGTTTTCTCTTACATTCTTCAGCATTTTACTTTTCTCCCTTTTGTTTCTCTGAATAACCTGGTTTCTTACATGCATAAAAATGTTAGTGAGAAGACTTGCGCCTTAACTTTATTTCCAGGCATTTAATAATCTGGAAAACCTGGTTTTCGGAAAAGGATTCCAGGCCAAAATATTCCCAGAGAGTAAGTGATGGCGGCCTCTGCAGTGGCCCTTTTCTTGTTCACTTGGCGTTTAATATTTCTGATGCTTCAAGCATCAGCTCAGCTTTAACTGAAACATCAGAATTGTTGATAAACAAGGTGTGGGCAGTCCCAATAAAATTGTACAAGAATTTTATCAAGTAAACAAGATGCCAGTTTCATGTGCCAATAACTAGAGCTGGTCCAGGTTTGAATATCACCATGACAGCCAATATTAACAGTTGTTAAGTGATTTAATATACCATCTTAGTGTCTGTATGTATATTTTAACAGCTGCATGCTGATATTAATGTACATCATGTATATTATTTATTGTCACCTTCCAGTCCTCTTGTGTCTGTGCCTTTCACTGTTTGCCTCTGGCCTGGTACACCGTGTCTGTGTCACCACATGGTAAGTGACACCTCTGCAGAACACGCTTACCTAACACAGCGTCATACCACTAAATGTATTTGATTATTAAGGTACTTCTCTGCTTCCTCCTTATCCAGCCTGATATTTTCCCTCTTCGCCCTGTACTACATCAACAAAGTATCTGCTGCCCTCTACCAAGCAGCTGTTCCTGTAGTAACACCAGCCAAAGCCAGCAGCAAGAGCAAAAGGAAGAACTGAAGAGTCCACTGGGTCACACTTGGACTCTGTCCCCAGGTGCTGGTGGTCATTGCTGCACAGCTGGATGCACAGTTTTGTCACAATGATCCATGATCTTATGATGTTAGGCCATTTTTTTAATATGTAAATTTGGTTTGGGATTATTACTGTAAGTCATTACAGTATAATTTCATTGAGTACAATCCAATAACAGTCTCTCCACATTCCTTTCATGCTCTTTCTCATCACTGCTATTTTAAAAATGGCTGTAAAAAAAATTCCCCAATCCACCCACCTGCGCACCCCCTAATCCAATCTCATCCCACTATCATGGCACCTGTATATTCATCAGTACACCTGTTGTATTTTTTTTTTTCTTGGAATCCATTTTGTAATTAAACTTTTGTGAAAGACTTCAAATGTGTTGTGCGTCCTTCACACCCTGCTCACTTTGGAAATGATGGTCTAAGTATGTGACCGTATAATAAAAACATGTAGTGGCAGAGTGACATGTGTCCTGGGCATTACATAGGAATTCCACTATACTTATCAATGTAACCCTGTCTGGTTTGGGAAAGATCATTTAGAGGCATAGTGCATTTATGTCATGTTTTTCATACCAAAATAATTTATGGATTTGTAATGTTAATGTTATATATTGAAAATTTAGAGAGAACAGCAGTGGCATATAAAGGTTAGTGAAAAGGACTTGTGGCTCTCTTTTTTATTATTGATTAAAGAAAATGTCTGTTTCAATTAGTTGCCAGTTTGGGCTTGATCATTTTTAGTTTTCATTGTTGGAAAAAGATGAGAAAGAAGGTGTTTGATTGTAGACAGCCCTGCCTGAATGATTATAAGCATCAATAATTCCTCGTGCCTGTGATAGCACATTTGACCAAATTAACAAAAACAAAATATTTGTATTTCAGTTGTGTAAAAGCAATATTGTTTCAGATCTCATTTTTAGACGGTCTGAATTTTAAATTCAGTTAACCATTTTGTCACCACAATTTCAGTTTTAGTTATTGCAATAATCCTGGGTCACTGCAGGACAGAGTGAAATCACCGAGGAACCTTTGAGCAAGGCTTCGAGTTTACCCAGTGACTGAAAAGTCAGGCGTGTCTCGGTCAGTTTGTGCTCCGCCAGTGGTGCTGAAACACGCATTTTACGTCATCTTGCTTTTTTACTTAGACGAGTGTAGATTTTTGTGAGGCAGCATCTTTGTGCCAGCACGTCTCGCAGCGACTGTGGGAGAACAGTGACGGTGTTCCTTTATTTGTTCTCCCTGCCTCTCTGTATCCTTCCTCCTCCTCCCTCCCATCATTTGGGCGTTCCCGCGATGACTATAAAGTGTTGGAATAAACTTTCGGTCAGCCCCCGTCTCGCCCCACTGAAGTCCTGCCACAGTTTCTGCCTCTTCGTGATCTGGTAAGGCTGCGACGACTGCACGCTTTTTCGGTTTTAATTGATTCGTTTTTAGAAAGGGGGGGATGTGGCGCTGATTTTCCTGCTTTGATATGTCAGGACTCTGGTTCGTCTTTAATGTGTATGCACGTGTGCGTGCGTGCGTGCGTGCGCGCTCGACCACAGTAGCAGCCATATAAGGTTTTTGGGTTTGGGGCCAGAAAGTGATGTGTATCAGAAGAATTTGATTTGAGTGCCAGTGAAACCAACACCCACATCCTCGTGTGTTAGTTTTGGATTGAACCCCACGCTT
>VOQJ01022364.1:2824-15889 GCA_015052665.1 Apistogramma diplotaenia | reverse complement strand
CCTCGTGTGTTAGTTTTGGATTGAACCCCACGCTTGGCTGAATGTTTCACACATTTCTCTCCAGTGTGAATGTCACAGTGAAAGTAACGACAAAACAGGAAAAGAAACTAAATTTAGTTCAACTTTGGCTGTTTAGAAATGTTAACCGGTCCAGTTTCTTATTGAAACTGACGCACAGGGTCAGTCTTTATGATTATTTGTCTTTAAAAAAAATTATATATAGTTTCAACAACAAAAAAGTCACGTTTATTTCCATTCCTGTCTTTTCCTCTTTCAGCACCAATTTCTACAACCATGACTGACTTGGAGAAGTCCATGGAGTCCATGATAACTGTGTTCAATAAGTATGCCCATGATGGCAAAAATGGAAAGGCCTTAACCAAGAAAGAACTGAGGAAGCTGATTGAGGCTGAGTTACCCAACTTCCTGAAAGTAATTCTCTTTTCTTCCATCATATATGATATCTATCCTCATATTTAAGTTCTTGCTCCTGCTGTAACTTTGCACTGTGAACTTGTCTCTCGTTTCAGAGCCAGAAAAACCCCAACACCGTGGACCATATCATGAAAGATCTGGACCAAAACAAAGATGACGAGTTGGACTTTGAAGAATTTATGCCATTCGTCGCTGGCCTCACAATGGCTTGTGAGAAATACTGCTCCATGAGTGCTAAAAAGAAGTGAAAGAACTGACGTGCAAAAACACTTCAAGGGAAAATAATGCTCGTGTATTTTTTTTTAACAGATAAAAGTGATTGTGTTGCAATCGTGTGTCAGATTTACAAATAAAAACTGCTTTTGAATGTTTCCCTTACTTTTTGTCTGACTACCTGTTTTTTTAACACAGAGTGCTGCAGTTTTTCTACTTTCTGATAGCTGATGTCTTCTGCACACTGATCCACTTTAGACTGGATGCCTCTGAACGTGCTGAGAGTACTGATGTATTCACATCTAATATGCATCATTTCACTCATACTTTTCTGAAAGTTTGACCGAGGCAGCAGTTTCTTCACAAACGAAGGCTAACTGCTTCAATGCAGGAACATGTCAGATGTTTATGCTGACGTTTTGGTGCAGCACACGTGCCTTTAAGGCGTGAGCTCGTTATTTACTTAGGGTGGGTCAAATAACTAGAATTTTTGGAGACGGTGGAGCTTCCCTTACTGAACTCCTCCAGATGAGATACTAACTGCATGTTTTGCAGTTGCAAACCTGGTGCAGGTTCATCTGGAAAATGTTAAGTACCAGCCTCATTGCAAGCTTGGAATTCCACCTTGGAACCGACTGAACTCCACGAGCCAATCACAAGTACGAAAGTGTTATATAGGAGGTAGCTGCAGATATTAAAGACAATAAGGTGGAGACAAGCAGCAGTTGACTAAAATGTGTTGACATTTTCATAAAAGCCCCGATCGCTTATATACAAGCCACCACAGGCAAAAATATAATGACATAAACACGTACAGGACCAGTCAAAAGTTGGGACACGCTAAACATGCTTACCCATGTATCCAAACTTTTGACTGGTGGGGGATTTAGTGCAGGAACATTTGTTGAATGTCAGCAGCTTTCATCCAACTAAAGAAGCTTTTCCTATGAGTCCAGCAGAGGCAGAACAAAGAGAGAGATCTTCTCACTCTTACAGGGCCTCTGACTCCTCCTGTCTTAGTTACTCAACCATAATGTAAATAATCTATAAATGTATTGTGCACAAGCATGCAGTAAGTGAATATTAACATGCTGAACTGCACTCACTCCCCTGCCCGGCTGCTCGGATCAGCTAACCAGCTGCTCCTGGAGGTATCAAGGGCACAGCAGAGGCTCGGGGCTCTCGCTATTGCAGCTCCCAGTTTGTGGAATTTTTTGTTGTTGCATATTAGACGGATCTCTCCACTGGCCATTTTAAATCCACTCTTAAGAACGGCTGGGTTTTCGATTTAGTGTGAGATTCTGCTAACATTTTATTTATTTCATATGTTTCTTTTATTGTAATGCATTTTTTATTTCTATGTTTAGCACTTTCATCAGTGGTTGTCCAACTCAAGATTTCCCACCATCAGGGAACGTTGAAAGTTTAAAAACACTACATGTAACTCTTTATATATATCAAAACATTTTTTGTAGCCATACAATTGCTGGATGGATGTTTTACCAGAAGATGGCGCTACAGTGTTTGACATGAAGGCTTCCATGTAAACAACAACATCTAAACCAACTGATTGAATAAGTGCGTGACTATTTCTGAAGCCGCGGAGCCCCGTGTAGGCTGTGCTTCTGGAGAGGAGGACAGTGAAGAAAGATGCACACCTCAAGGAAAATAGCGTTACACTGCACGACACTAGTTACATCAGATTAAGTTTAATATAAATATTTTTTTTAAATCTATATTCGATTTAATTAGTGTGCTTGGCTGTGGAAAAAAGGTCATTAACAGTGTTGCATGCATTTCAGTAAATGATAAATGTTGCATCAGTTTTGTTATCGCTTGGTCATCATGTTGGCCTGCACTGCAGACAGAGATAGTAGTTAAAATTGGAAACGACTACCTGTTGTAACATTCCTGAAATCCGTTTAGAGAGTCTGACGCTTCATTCAGTTCTTCTTCTCTTGCTTTTTCTCCCCTTCTTTCCAGCTCCGATTAAGTTAAAGCTCTGGTATTGTGTATTAGGGCAGCTTGCGTTGCATTTGAGGAAGTTGAGTTGAAAAGGCAACAACCCAGGTGAAGAACTGTTTCACATCTGGTTGTAGAGGCTGTAAGTGCGAAGTGGGAATATTATTACATAATAGAATAATGCGACAGTTAGAGGGTTTGCTGATGAGCGGCAGTACTTAGATGTGCGCATACACTCTTTGCTTGTGTAGATGTGTAGCATTGTTATCGGATTTACATAGCACATATTACATTAATAAAATATTTAAACGCTGTCCATCAATATAGTTTAAACCCAAAATGTCATTCAGTTACTTTAAAATGTCTGTAATTCAAAAACTAACATCTCTGATTTGCTGTGGCTGTGCTAAATGGTGGTCATATGAACCCTGTTTGGTTTCATTATCTTTAAAATGTTTCTCACTAGCTGTCAGATGCCTTTTATTCTAGACTGGCACACTTTAAGCCCTTCTCTTGCAAATGATTAATTAATGGAGTGCTGATGAGATAGCCATGCTGCAGGCATCTCATCTCTGCAGAGGACTTCTGAAGCTCTGCTAGAGAGATTGTTGTGTTCCTGGTCACCTCAGTGAGGCTTCTCTAGCTAATTACTTCATTAAGGCCAGAGAGCAAACTTCAGTGCCGTGCAAAACTCTTGAGTCACCTTTATATTTTGTTCCCAAGGAGCGAAAATTTCTTATAATTTTAAATTGGTCTTAGTTCTTAAGCCACTTAATACTGACCTATGAATTATTCAAGCATTAAAAAAAAGACACCCAGCTCAAGGGATGAACTAGTGTTGTGTCTACTCATGACAGACAACTTAATAACAAATTTAAAATGATATCTTTAGGCACTTTTTGTTTTACCAGCAGCCTGCTGCAAAAACACACAATGTCTTCTTATTTGTTTATCTGAATTTACAAATAATGCCTAAGCTAATGCACTTTGACAGGTATAGGAGGACAAAAGAAGAAGTTGCAGGCCTAAAAAAAACAACAACAAAAACAGCACATGAACAATCTTTGAAAGTCATTAAACAAGGGGGGAAAAAAATCCAGCAAAGACCTGGAATAGACATCTGGCCCTTCAGTTGAGCCATTTAATGGTCACTGAAATCTCATCAGAAATTGTCTCAGTGGAAGAGTGGCTGTCGCAAAGCCATTTTTAAAAAAATGAAAACAGGGAGAAAAAGCCAGAGTATGCCAAATTACACATGAACTGGACAGAAAATCAGTGGCAGCAGGTCTTAGGAAGTGATGAACCCATTCATCTTATCCTGTTCAGGGACTGGAGCCTATCCCAGCTGACATGGGGAAAGAGGCAGGGTACACCCTGTACAGGTCGCAAGCCTGTCGCAGGGCCAATGCAGAGAGACAATCATTCACATCTATGTGCAATTTAGAGTGACCAATGAACCTAACCCCAGTAGGTGCATGTCTTCGGACTGTGGGAGGAAACCCACACAGACACGGGGAGAACATGCAGACTCCACACAGAGGGAAGCCTGGGCCAAGGTGGACTCGAACCCAGGCTCTCCAGATATCATTCTCTGTGAGGCAGCAGTACTAACCCCCATGCCACTGTACTGACCCCCTTTCTTTTTGATGAACACAAATGTGAAAATTTTTAATGCAAATTGTCAATATGTCCAGAAGAGGTCAGGAGAGAGGTATAACAGTGAGCATCTACAGCCATCTGTAAAACACCGGTAAAGTTAGATTTTGATCCACCGTGCAATTCCATCTGAAAAGCATCCGATTGGCAGTGGCTTCATCATTTAGCATAATCCCAAACACGTTGCCAATGCAGTAAAAGTATACCTGGATAGAAAAAACACACATCGCAACACTATCTGTCATAGATTGGCCTCCCCAGAGACCTCAACATTATTGAAACAGTGTGGGATCATCTTGACAGAGAACAGAACAAAAGGCAGCCAACATCTAGATGATGGAGAACTGTTCCTGAAGACTACTTAAAGAAATTACAAGAAAGCTGCCTAAGAGAGTTCAGGCTATGTTGAATAATAAAGCTGGTCACACCAAATATTGACTTTCAAGCTTGTTAATTCAATTATATTTATATAGTGCCAAATCACAACAGTCACCTCAAGGTGCTTTATATTGTAAGGTAAAGACCATACAATAATTACAGGAAAACCCAATAGTCAAAATGACCCTCTATGAGCAAGCAGTTGGCAACAGTGAGAAGGAAAAACTCTCTTTTAACAGGAAGAAACCTCCTGCAGAACCTGCTCTGACCAGTTGGGGCTGAGGGGACACAGACAGGACAAATGATATGCAGTGGAAGAGAGACAGACATTAATAACAACTGATGATGATTCAGGATCACCTGATCCAGCCCTAACTATAAGATTTATCCAAAAGGAAAGTTCTTCTGACATGGTTATTGAAAAAAAATTATTGCTGGCATATTTTCAATTCATCATTTTGGGTCATTAAGTGTAGGCTGATGTAAAAATGTAGGTTTTCAAATTAGATCTATAAAACTATTTGTTACAATAATTGAAAAATGAAACAGTCTGAATATTGTTTGAAGAGTATTTTATTAAGTCACCAGAAAAACATTAAATTATATCACAGTGTAGTTAAAAATGAATTTAAACTTATTTATATTTAATAAGAAACCTTTAAAAACATGCTGATGATACCGCTGAAAGGGTTCACAGCCTCTCCAGCAGTGAAACTGTAATGCATATCCCTACCAGCAGAGTGTGGAAAGAAAGTTTTTTTGTAATTAACGCCACACGATACTTCATCTCCATTTTCTTTTCCTCCCCTGCAACGGGAAATTGATAGTATTCATTAATTGAAAGTAATACGACCTAAGTGAAGAGGGTGAACTGACCTATAAAGAGGACTTGGCGGGGGGGGGGCATGAGAGAAGAAGAAGAAGAAGAAAATGCTGTCTTTCTGATGCCTTGGAACAGAGGAGTGGAAAATGCAGAATGAGTTACATAACAGATGAACTGGAGTGACTTTTGTCAGCCTCAAACATGTTCAACCACACGGGGAAGCTGCTAACTCCGGTGTATTTTGAGCCTTATTTGACTTTTAGCTGCTGCTGCTTTTATGTAGTGGAGCTGAATCAAAGTAAGACATTCACAGTTACAGAGTGTGCACCAAATTAGCTTGAGCAGAGCGAATCATTGGTTTGATGGTCACAGCACTGCATTTATTTGCAAAGCTTCCTGAGCACAGTCAAAAGTTAACTGAATTCAGCCCTTCAAGTGTAGACCATTAGCAGCCAAATACACACAGAGGCAGTGCAGACATCGCACTGACTCACTGTAACTTTCCATTTACTCAGTTTTTCTTTCTTTTTTTGTTTCCAGAAGGCTACACCGAGCTGCTACTCACTGAAAACTTTCCTGCTTCCCTGTATTCCATCTGCACCAGAATACTTCCCGTACCAGCGCGGCACATTGCACTCATGTAAGGAATATCTACATTTTTTTTCTCTGCACACAAATATAAATATTGTCCTAAATTTTACAGCACTGCACATATGAGATACACGTCGGGTACAGCTGTAGTGGGTGGAGTCAGGCACATTTCAGAAGTATGAATCACTGCTGGTGTGTGTTTGTGTGGTTGCCTACATGCCAGCGTGTGTTTGTGTGCATGTGTGAGTCTAGCCTTTAAGAGGTGGCTTTCTCCTCCGTTTGACAACAGTCTCTCCTGGAACCAGGCTGGTGACACAGACGCGATCTCTCTTCACCTCAGACTCTAAGGTGAGTAGTGATGGAACGCTGGACGTGAGAGGAGCGAGTTTTGAGGAAGGAAATAAAAGGAAATTGTATCAGTTTGGATACAGAGTGTTAAATGCGAGTGACTTCTTCAATGACTGAATTGAAAAGAGAACGAACTATTATTGTTGCGCTAACATGGGAAAAGTATTTAATACAGCTTTAATAAGTAGCTCTGAGGATTCTTCAGTTATTACACCATTTACTTTGAATAGCTGACTTTTCTTCCTCTTGTGTGTGCAAACATCATGCTTACACTGCGTGCGTCAAACTGCTACTTTAACCATGTTGTGTCTGTAAAAAGTAAAAAGTCTCACAATGAATGTAATTTTTTTTAAAATCCAGCTTCAACCATGGCCCGTCTCGATCAGGTCATTCCAAACATTGTGGATATATTCATACAGTATGCTGATGATGGCGAAGGCAAGAAATGCCAGCTAAACAAAGAGGAGCTCCAGAAAATGTTGGAGGAGCAAATTCAAAGCCCCGAGTTGAAGGTAAACAACTCAGCAAATTCATGTGGCATCAGACATCTGTTCATAAAGAAATACATTACGAAGCTCCTTATTCACAATGTGCTTCACGCTGTTAACTGTATGAATGTATTATATACAGGATCAAATTAATGCAGCTGATATTGAGGAAGCCATGCAGCTGCTGGACAAAAACCACGATGGTGAGGTCAACTTCCGTGAGTTTTGTCGCTGCATTTGTGTCCTTGCCAAATGCTACTACCAGAAAAAGAGAGGCAAGGGTGGCAAGAGAGGCAAGGGGAAAGAAGACAAAGACGACTGCGACCAAGAAGACTGAAGCAGCTACAAATATTAATATTCATTTTGTAGCACTGTGTTTAAAAATGTCCAGTACATGCAACACATACAGCACGTGCATATCTGCAGATTACTGGGATTTGGCCATTTGTACTTCCTCTGTGTTTTAAGTGTGCATAATTCACGATTTGTTGTATTCATCTCAGAATAAACTTGATTTCAAAAATATTTCCATTCAAAACTGAAAATAAATAAAATGTATTAAGTCTGGATTGGGCTTACTCATCTATTCACGGCAGTTAGTGCATTTGTAGAGGCTGGGTGTACGGTGTCATGGCAGAAAGCATGGGCTGGTCAGACACAGATGCTTTGTTCTTCAGTTCACATATTGCTCATTAACTGAAAATTAAGCTTCATCTAATATATTATTTCTATGCCATAAATAAAGAAACTTCTAGTTTGTCTTTCTTCCTCTCATTTTTGATGTATTAGCTTCAAAATAACTGTTTTAAACCATAAATATGTCCATCATCCAAATTTAAACCCACAAAGTTATATCTCCATCTCTCTGAAAAAAAGAAAAACGTTCTTAAAACTGTAGCTTCGTTTTTACTATAAACAGAGAAAGTGGCATTAATCATTTAAGTCTTTTTACCCTGCCATACACACAGTCACACGTTTGCATAAGAAAGCTGTACAGTCAGAACAGGTTGAGCATGGCTGCTGTGTTCAAAGTCCTCAAGTAGTTTAGCTGACAGCTGAAGAAGGATTTCAAACATCAAAGGTAAGCAGCAATAAAAATTTAATGAATCTATGCATTCTCCCTATTTGCTGCCAGGTGGCGCAGGTGTACTGTGTCTGCTTAGTAGATACAAGCATCTGCATCAAAACTAAACACACTGTCATTTCTGGAGCTGAATACTTAACAGATGCATGTGAAAATTTATCCGAGTTATCCCGTTTACTGTGTCAGGGATTCCAGACCCCTGCCTGTGCCTGCTGTGTAAGTTATGTTAGGAAAACCTTCCCTAATCCCTGTTTCTCTGGAGTTTTTCCTGAGAGGTACATTTGTAAAATTAGACAGACATGCAAAGACATGTGAGCTCTGAGAGTCTGCACAAACCTGCTGAATCTGTGTTTCAGAACAGTAGTTTTCAAAATATTTTATAGGAAGTTGATTAAAAAGCCAGTGTGGTTATCTCATCTGGTAAAGTGTACAAAAGTGTACAAAATCAAGCGGACGTATAGGTTCCTCCATAGTGATGTAAACGACTCATTGCCAGTTACTGCAAATGCTTGATAGCAGCTATATATGGAAAGTTGTACAGATTAAAAAATAAATAGTTTCCTCGAAGGCTCCTGGCAGACGTCTATGTATCAATCAGATGTGCATATGTACACTTGCTCCATCTGGAAGGCAGTAAGGAGAGTGCAGTCATATCTGCAGGGATACAGTACGTCGCTCCTCTCTGTTTGACTCCAGTCACAACAGCACAGTCCAGAGTAAAATAACCAAAAGTAGTTTAAAAAACAGGAGATGCTGTTTTTTCCCTTACATGTATTTTGGCATCACGGTTCTTCTGGTATAAGAGTTCTATTTGAATCTGCCAAACAAGGCAAAATTCCATATCAATCAAGCCCAAGTCTAATCCCACCCCAAAGCCTAAATAGGTTGCTGGCAGCTTGGTGGATGTTAAGAAGTTAAGGATGCCGTTATAAGCCTCTTTATGTCGCACTGTTATTTGCTGTTCTATGTAAAGGCACCCAAACAGTGACATAATATTCAGGATGCCTCCCTGATTGATGAGCAAAGAAACTATACGACAAGAGCTTTTAATCTCAAGAGTCACACTTTTCTTGTTATATATTAAGGATAAATACATTTAAAAAAAACAAATGTTCCATTTAAAAAAGATTTGACAGACCTGCCTTATTAATTGTTGTGGAGCACTCAGTTCCTCCTTGCACAGATTAAATAAGTACAGTACAGCTGACGTATTTATCACATAGCACAGAGCATATAAGGAGTTACTGCATGAAACTCCATGAATTCAACCACATTATGAGAAGTTTGATCCAGCCTGTTAAAAAAGCTGTCTGCCTTTCATGAACATGTGCTGCTGAAAGGAAGAAAATGTTTCTTTTTTTAAAGTAACGTGTAAAACATCAACTTTAGATGTTTATGAGGCATTCACGGCTCTCTCTGACTGTACTACACTTTGTCGACTTATTTCTGTCACACAGTACTTTCTTTTCTAGCTTGGTTGAAGTACCTTTGACTCCAGCAAACTGGTACCTACGTAGAAACTCTTTCATACCTCATGCATTATTACCGCTTTAAAAACATAACACATCTGTCTAGCAGAGAATGATCTGATCTGTCACGTTCTGTCACTGCACTTTACACGCTGTCATACTGAGCCACTTTAATGTCTTCAGACATTTACCGTGCTCGTCTTTTTACTAAATTTAGGCGACCATTTCTATTTTGGTGTCGTTTGCTTTATTGAGTTTACTGAGCTATTTTAATTCATGAAGCCACGTCACTCTATTACATTCAGCTGTTTACAGTGTATTACTTATTTTCCCTTTCATTTTATCTATTTAGTGAGCTGTTCATTGCACTATAATCATTCTTTTTTTACAGGTGAAATACATTAAAATATTGTAAGTTTGAGTGCAACAGAATTACAACAAATTGTTAACAAATAAAACTCTTAGATGGCAGGAGCCTTTCTCCCATTATTTTAACTGCGGTTAACAACAATGTGTGACCTTTGAGGAAAATATTTTTTCCTTCACAATACACAAAAAATTAGCACTCTTTTTCAAAGAAAAATGTAAACCCTTCAGCTCTTGAAAACAGCACCTAAATAGGATTGAGTTTGGTACATAATAGTATTTCATTATCCTCAAAAAATGCTATTCTGTTACTGCAGTAATTCACTGTGTCTGAATATATGTCAAGAAAGACTTTTTGTTGTTGTTATTGTTGTTTTTTGTCCAGTCAGGGTTAGAAAATATCAAATAAACTTTTCATTTCGATTGTGCTGACTTATTTCCTTGACACAAAAACCTTCATTTTGACAAAATTAAATGTTTGGCTGAACGCATCCCTCTGCTGGTTATCTATAATATTTTACAGGATACAGTGTATCACAAGAGTGATTACACCCCTCACATTTCTACAGATATTTAAGTACTGTATATCTTTTCATGGAACAACACTGACAAAATGACACAAAACTAGTCTGTGTGCATCTTATATAACAGTGTAAATTTATTCTTCCCTCAAAATTACTCAATATACAGCCATTAATGTCTAAACCAGCGGCAACAAAAGTGAGCACATCCCTTAGTGAACGTTCCTGAAGTGTCAATATTTTGTGTGGCCACCATTATTTTCCAGAACTGCCTTTACTCTCCTGGGCATGGAGTTTACCAGAGCTTCACAGGTTGCCACTGGAATGCTTTTCCACTCCTCCATGATGACATCACAGAGCCAGCGGATATTCGAGACTTTGTGCTCCTCCACCTTCCACTTGAGGATGCCCCAAAGATGTTCTATTGAGTTTAGGTCTGGAGACATGCTTGGCCAGTCCATCACCTTTTCCCTCAGCCTCTTCAATAAAGCAGTGGTTGTCTTAGAGGTGTGTTTGGGGTCATTATCATGCTGGAACACTGCCCTGTGACCCAGTTTCTAGTTTTCAATGTGTCAAAGTGTCATTTTGTCAGTGTTGTCCCATGAAAAGATATACTTAAATATCTGTAGAAATGTGAGGGGTGTACTCACTTTAGTGATACATTGTATATGAGCTGTTTTTGGAAATGCATCTGTATTCAATTAAATGTTACTTATATAGTGCCAAATCAAAACAGTCACCTCAAGGCAGTTTATACTGTGAAGTAAAGACCCTACAATAATTACATAGAAAACCCGTCAGTTAAAATGACCCTCTATGAGCACGCACTTGGTGATAGTGGGAAGGAAAAACTCCCTTTTTAACAGGAAGAAACCTCCGGCACAACCAGGCTCAGGGAACGGCATCTGCCATGACTGGATAGAGGTAAGGGAAGGGAAACAGGACAAAATGAAAAAGAAATAGAGGGAACCAGCCTAGGCCTGTTGCAGTGTAACTAAGGGATGGTTCAGGGTCACCTGACCCAGCCCCAACTGTAAGCTTTATCAATCTTAATCTTAAAAATAGAGAGGATGCCTGTCTCTTGAATCCAATCTGGGAGCAGGTTCCACAGAAGAGGGGCCTGAAAGCTGAAGGCTCCGCCTCCCATTGTACTCTTATTCTAGGAACCACAAGTAAGCCAGCACTCTGAGAGCAAAGTGCTCTATTGGGATGATATGATACTAAGATGTCTTTAAAATGGGGCGTGAATATTCAAGGCCTGTATGTAACAAGAAGGATTTTAAATTTAATTCTGGGTTTAACGGGGAGCCAATGAATTGAAGCCAGTATGGGAGAAATATGCTCTCTCTTTCCAATCCCTGTCAGTAGCTTCAGTAACTGCATTCTTTTATACTCAGGCAGATTGTTGTTCCTGTAGGCCTTTGTGTTCACAAATTGCAATTTAAATATGACTAAAATACTTAAATCGTACATCTATGTGCCTGACAGAACACCTCACCCAGGAGGTATCCTAGTCAGATGCCTAAAGAGTTCCTCCCAAATGACTGATTATTTTTATTATTGCATATTTTATTATTATTTATTATTATTATGATGCTCTGCTTTCCCTTGCACCTTGGATGACTGTAGTGTTTGAAATGTGCTCTATAAAAAGCTCACCTTGCCTAAATGTACCAGAAAATTTACAAATGTTTACAAATAGGGAGAAATGCTCCCTGTGTTGTACACAAAAAAAAAAAACTGTAAATACAAGGATGATTAGTTTAAGCCGTGGAACGTCTTGTCAGCATATCAATCTGTAGGGTTTTCAATCAAATATTACAAAAAAGTTAGAGACCCTAAGATTTCTTCTGCGATCCCTGTTAAGTCTGGGAACCATATGTTGGGAACCACTGAGTAACAGTCTGATCTGTTTCTTCACTTATTTAGTCCAAAAACTGCAGGCTTTCGATTTCTCTCAACACAATTATGTCCCCTACTCAAGTAACTTAGCTGTCAGTCTAAAAGAAGCGTCTCCAGTGATCGACATGGAACGCCTCCCGCGCATCCCAGGATGGTGTCGGGAAATATCGGACGACTTCGGCTTTTTCCGGCGTACCACAATCAGGTTAGCTAGCCAAGCTGATTAGCCTGCTACTACAAGCTAATGTTTGTATGATATTTAATGTTACAGCTGAATCTGATTGGATGATACAGTGAGTGCAGAAAAATGGCGGACCTAGCGGGGCAAGAAATTTGTTCCCCAGTCCCTCCGTTACCTCACCCTTCTTCCCGTAACGGCTCCGGCAGCGGTAACGTTACACCGGGCACCGGCGGCAGCTGCCAGACGGCAACCACCGTTACTTCAGGCCCGCGGCTGGTTCGGATAGTAAAGTCTGACTCCGGTTATGGGTTCAACGTTAGGGGGCAAGTTAGTGAAGGAGGGCAACTACGGAGCATCAACGGGGAACTGTACGCCCCATTGCAGCATGTTAGTGCGGTCCTTCCGGGAGGTGCTGCCGACAGAGCCGGCATTTCGAAAGGAGACCGGATTCTTGAGGTGTAAGTACTGTTTTTAGCTTCACTCCAAGCTGGCTACAGAGAAAGTAATGTATAATGACCTGTTTCACTTTGTGGCTGCAATGAGCTCAAGGCAAACATGACTTTATAGCATCATTCACTGAAACTGGGAACACCAAGATGCCAGTGCGACTGTGTGCATGCACTGTGACACCGGTCCTGCAGAAGAGCC
>VOQJ01022362.1:19462-30571 GCA_015052665.1 Apistogramma diplotaenia | reverse complement strand
GCAGTGTAGCAGGAAAAAATAAACACCACAAGTGATCAACTATGCATTTAAGAGTGACGATGAGTGCAAAATTTGATGGGCATGCCAACTTGTTTCTTTAATTATCCACAAATTCCTTTGAAATTGTCGAGGCGGTGAAAGTGCCAGAGAAACTTACACAAAAAAGAAGCGTGTACAGACATGGTCGGAAACTGGACACACCCAGATGTTTCCATGCTTCTGCAGATCCTTTGATGTGATAACTGTTTAAATGACAGGATTATGTTTTATCAAAAGGTACATTACTAAACATTGTAAACTGTAATAACTGCGTTTCTCGTTATTCTATTATTATTTTGAATGTAGTGTTGCTGTTGCTTTGGTATTACATAATACAATGTAAAATGCACTGGAGCCTAAATCATAAATCTGTTATTTTTATTGTTGACCTCCTGCATATTATTACCTTCACAGAGAGCGATGCAGTTCAAGTTTCGACTCTGAAGAAACCTCGACTGGATTGGACGGCTCTGTCGAAAAAGGAACAGCAGGAAGTGAGTTGTTGCAGAAAAGGATGTGGTGTAACCGAAGTATCCAGAGTACACATGTGACATTAATGACTGCAAACACTGAAACTATACAGCGTGCAACAGTCAGGTTGTGTGTCCCAGTGATCCCCGGAGCCATGTTGTCTGGGGCCTTGTCCCCCTGAAAGGGTCTCACATGGCTAATTGGTCCTTGGTGAGGGGCCATACAAAGAGCGATTCAGAAGACCCCTATGAAAAAGTCACCAAGGGAACTGTTGGGTTACCGGGGCTCCACCCTGGAGTCAGGCCTGGAGAGGGAGCTTGAGGGAGAGCATCTGGTGGCCGGACATTAGCCTGTGGTGCCCAACACAGCCCAAAGAGACAACATGGGCCTGCACTCCTGTAGGCCCACCACCCACAGGAGACGTCGTAGGGGTCGGGTGCAGTGTGTGTCAGGCGGAGTCCCTGGTGGAGAGACTGGCTATTGGGACATGGAATGTCACCTCTCTTTTGGGGAAGGAGCCTGAGCTAGTGCGTGAGGTTGAGAGATATCGGATAGATATAGTCAGGCTCACCTCAATGCAGGGTCTGGAACCAGTCTTCCAAAGAGGGACTGGACTCTGTTCCAATCTGGAGTTGCCCTCAGTGAGAGGCGGCAAGCTGGAGTGAGTGTTGTTTCATCGCCTCGGCTTGCTGCATGTACGTTGGAGTTTTCACCGGCAGATGGGTCCTGGGTGACTGAGCTTATGCACCGAATGAGAGTTCAGGGTACCAACCCTTCTTGGGTTCATTGGGCAGGGTGCTCAAGGGAGCTCCATCCGGTAACTCCACCCTCCTGTTGGGAACCTTCATCGCTCACATGGTAAGGACACTGAGACCTGATGCATGATGGGGAGAAGGGGCCTGCCCGATCTGAACCCGAATGATGTTTTGTTATTGGACATCTGTGCAAACCACAGTTTGTCCATAATGAACACCTTGTTTAAACATAAGCATGCCCATAAGTGCATGTGGTACCGGTGGGCTCAGCTTGCTCCACCTAACAGGGGATCACACTTCTCACCCTCCCCTGTAAGGTCTAAGCTCGTGCTGGAAAGGAGGGTCCCTCTGTTAGTCGAACCTCGGACTCAAGGGGAACAATACAGTTTTCGTCCTGGATGGGGAATGGTGGACCAGTTTTAGCCTTTCGAGGATATTTGCGTGTGCATGGGAGTTTGCCCATCCAGTCTACTTGTGTTTTGTGGACTTGGGAGGCATTCGACCACGTCTCTCAGGGTATCCTGTGGGAGGTGCTGTGGGAGTACGGGGTGTGTGGCCTGTTGTTACGGACCATTCAGTCCCTGTAGAACCGCAGGGAGAGTTTGGTCCAATATTGCAGTAAGTCGGACTGATTTCCTCTAGGTGTTGAAATTCTAAACAGAATCTTGTCCTAGATTCTGTTTATAATTTTCATGGACAATATTTCTAGGCATAGCCAAGTGGCAGAGGGCTTCTGCCTTGGTAGACCCAGAATCTCATCTCTGCTTTTTGCAGCTGATCCAGTCCTGTTGGCTTCATCGGGTGGTGGCCTCCAGCTCGTGACCCAGCTCCGGATAAGCGGAAGAAAATGGATAGATTGATGGATGTCAGGGCATGTTCCTAATTAGACAATTGATGGTGTCCTGGGGGGAACTCCCAAATTTGCACCATGGGATCACTCACCTCCTGGACAATTTGAGGTCTAATCTGAGGTGCAACCTGGCAGTGTGCGGTGGATCGAAACAGAATGTCAAGGCCAGTCAATGGTATTAATTTATTCATCCTCCAGGAACTGCCTGCATACTCTTGCCACATTAGGCCAGGCATCATCACGCACCAGGAGGAACCCAGGTCCCACTGGAGCAGTGTTGGGTCTAACACTGGTTCCAAGGACTAAATGGCACCGTGTGAAGGTCTGTGCATCCCTCCTTGGATATGTCTCCCCAGACCATTGCTGAACCACTACTAAACCAGTCATGCTGAATGATATTACAGGCAGCATAACATTCTCCAGACCCTTTCACATCTGTTACATGTGCTCAGGGTGAACCTGCTCTCATCTGTGAAAAGCACAGGGCTCCAGTGGTCGACCTGCCAATTCTGGTATTCTATGACAAATCTATGACAAATGCCAATCGGGCTGCACGGCGGGCAGTGAGCACAGCGCTCACTAGAGAATGTCAGGCCCTCAGGCCATCCTCATGAAGTCTGCTTCTGATTGTTTGGTCAGAAACAGTCACACCAGTTTCCTGATGGAGTTCATTCTTGCACAAAGGAGAAAATACCAGCCCCTACTGATGGGTTAAGGACCTTCTACATCCCTGTCCAGCTCTCCTTGAGTAAATGCCTGTCTCCTGGAATCGCCTTCATGTTCTTGAGACACAGCAAACTGGCAATAACAAGTATTGATGTGCCATCCTGGAGGAATTGTGCTACATTTATAGGGTCCAGGTATTGCCTAATGCTGTCAGTACTGACCCTAGCCAAACACAAAACTAGTGAACAAACAGTAAGAAAAGATGAGAAGGGGAAAAAATGTCAGCAGCCAGTAAAACCAACACTTTGCTACTTAACTGATCAGATCAGTTTCCCAGAAGTGTCATTGACTTGATGCTATACTTTGATTAAACAGTGTTCCATTAAATTTTTTTTAGCAATGTGTATTCTCTCTTTTAAGCACCAACTCTCATCAATCTTTCAATGTC
The DNA here is from genome assembly GCA_015052665.1 of Apistogramma diplotaenia. NCBI lineage: Eukaryota > Metazoa > Chordata > Actinopteri > Cichliformes > Cichlidae > Apistogramma > Apistogramma diplotaenia. Next base: position 27,342 of record VOQJ01022362.1, on the reverse strand, counting down.
ATTTTGAAAGCAGAACTCCTTTAAGCTTTCAGTAAAATATAAATTGGGCTCTTCAGTGCCCCTCACCTGTGGTATAGTGTTCATGCGGTTGTAACGCTGCACTAGTTCATCTTTGGTGGGCATGCGGTGTTGTCCTTTTCCCATTCCTGCAAGAAACAGCACACGACCAGCAAAAATAGTCAGAACAATGTTATATCAAGTAAACAGATATGTGAAAAATAAAATTCTTCAGTGATCTTGAACTCTCTGCTGTCCTTGTCCACAGGTCCCACTTTAATATGAATTTCTCTTTCCTAAATGCTGCTAAATACATACTACATGAAAAAAAGAAAAACATTTAGTGTTAAACATTTTTAGTATTGTGAAATTAAATAGTACATTTTAGACTGCCTATAGTAAAAAAAACTAACAGTCTTCAGCTTTGATTAAAGAATTCAACACCCATTCTTCAAGTTAACATATGTTAATAGCTGGTCCCCACTAGGAACACACTCCCCTGATGTCCCCATTATCACCAGCAAACCCTGTAAGACTTAAAACATCGTTGCACCCAACAAAGAGAAAACCAGATGAAAAGCCAACAAAATACGGAATGAGACACACAAATCCGATGGCAACCCTATTTTATACAGCCACAACACGAAGCATGGCATGGCAGGTGGTGCAGAAGCTCAGAGGCCCAAGACCCGAGACCCAAAATGGAAACACAACACAACAGGATAAACACGGCAAGCACCCACATGTGAAAATGGAGTGTTCCGAGATGTCTATCCGGCCATGTAAACAAACACAAAGGATACTCTGTGAACGTGGTGAAAAATGCGAGAGGGGGGGCCAGAGGGGTCTGAATGGTGATGAACCGTTCCTACCTGAGTATCCAAAAGATATGCTGGAGATGGGGCTCAGATAGATGCCCTTTCCATACGCTGCCCCATGCAGCTTGGGTTTGAAAAGAGCAGGAAGGAAGGGTCACTGAGCATGTGCACAGGACAGCCTCACATATATACAGATGGATATACTCACATAGACAGTGCAATTCATATCAGACCTACTGTACTTAAATCAGTCTGTAAATGTCAAGTTTTTTTAATGTTAATGTGACAGTTCACCTCAACAACCAAGCATATCAAATATACCAGCACACAGAAATGAAAATCCAAATTCTGGTCAACGGAAAGCAAAGAGTCTACGAAAGAAAAGATATTTTCAGGAATCTGAAGCAATTCATACACACTAAATTTCTTTCTTTACAGATCAAGTAATGCTCTTGATTTTTGTGTGAAATCTATTTTGCATAAATGCTCAGGTATTCGAGTAATGTTGCATGAAACGGGAAATGTAAACATAAGCAATAAACACTGACATGAATGGAAAGATGGCAAAGTATAAAGATAACTGATGATAAGGCGAGCCTTCACTCAAGAATGTGAGGAGAAACAGTAGGGCCACATGTGTAATATGGACAAGTGTTCACAAGTCACATTACAGCCAAGAGTAAACTTAAGAGGAAGAACAAAGAGCAACTTGATTGGGAACACATGGGGGAGATGGCGGTCGGGACATTGCACATCTGGAAGAAATGAAAAAGAACAAGAGACACGAGGTTTTGTGTGATGCCTAGACCTAAAGGCAGACTCAGTCTTCCTCCTCCTCCTCCTCCTGCTGTGAAACACAATGACAGAGGAAGATTGTCAGTGTTCAAGGTGAAACGGAGAGAAGGGGGAGGCAGACGAGCACCAAAGCGAGATCAAAGATGAAGAGTTCAAAAAGTTGGAGAATAAAGAAGGCGTAAATGAAACACATCAGCACGATCGAGCAAATCGTGGCTGAAAGATCCTCGAGATTTCAGATTTAATTGTGTTTAATCTATTTTCAGGACGAGCCGGTGTCTCTCCTGAGCAGCGGTCTTTATCGGCTGTGCCAATGAGACAGCCTGTGCTCGCTGATGCTCAAATCCTTGTTTTTTTTATCTTTAAAAGACCTGGTTTATTACAACTACAACAAAATAAAGGTGAGAACAGATGCAGTAATTAAAAAAGTAACATTTGAAATATAATTTGGATAAGTGGTATTTCTTCTTCCCTTGAAATAATATGTGTAGTACTTATATGGTCATTTGTTCCATTCTGGTGTGATTTGTGGAGACCATTTGTCCCAACTTTGCGTATACACAGAGTAGTGACAGTTACTAACCTTTCAATAGATGTACTCACTGCCACAGAACTTGTCCTTTGTGTCCTTTAATTACACATCTAACCTACTCAGTGCTCTAGGTGGTTGACCCCAACAGGGCACACAGGCAGCCTCCTGACATCTCAGCTGACACCACAGCTCACTTCCTTTGTCCCACAACGGGAAAGGACATGCTGCCCACTGTTGCCGGCAGAGAAGGCAGAAAGAGGCCGACGCTCGATAGGAAAATCTCCTATTGTGCCCTGCTTGCTAAAATGCCAATTGCAAAGCTGACAAAAAGGAAGCTGGCATCCATTAACTGTGAAAATGAATCAGCCGGACAGCAAACCTGCTTTGTGCAAGGGCAGGTTTGCAGTCCGAGAGGAGATGCGTCGTAATTTCCAGCTAACTGCCAGGGTTACATACCTGCAGTTTGGTATAAGAGGCATTGACTAGTCCATTTCTCAGAACAGAGTGCCAGTTCTCTATATGGGAACCACTAGAGCAAGTGTAGGGAAGGAGAGATGAGAAGGAAAAGATAAAACAAATACCATGTGAATATAACAAGATAACAGTGTGGAACCACTCATGTGTAGTTGCTCCATCTACGCTGTTCAACGAGGGGAGAAAAATGCTGTTGTTTCCATAAACATCTTTTAAATATGCCATGCCAAAAGTTTTCATTAACTGGGTATTTGAATATTAGAACTGGGAATAGAGAGCAGCAACGAGGATGAGCAGCTGTATTTATTAGTATATGTTGTTTACTGTATATGATAATTTTCTGGAATGTTACTATAATGCCCAAATGAAATGGTTAAACAAGTTATAAATCTTTTTTAATATCATGGCATTTTCCAAAATTGACAACTTAATTCACGAAAAAAAAAGATACAAGTACACTTGTGCCAGCCTCCAAGGACCTCTTGTAGTCATCTATTTATAGCAGCTGTGCAAAAGCCAATCAAGTATTAAAAGATGCACATCAACTACTTTAACTTTCAGTACAAAGTAGTTTTTGACTGCATGTTCCAGTACAGGTGTAGGCAATGTCTGAAAATAAAACAGTTAGTGTCGTTGTAACTGACGCTTTTAACTTTTTAACAAACTCTGAAACAGCATTAAAGGAGAATTTCACTCCGAAATACCCACATTGCACTTGCCTTGTGGTATGCCATGAGGCAAGCGCCATTTAGCTCATTTATATCCAAGACAGAGTCTATCTCTTTATTGAAATAGTCATATGTTTCTATTTATATCAATATAAAATGATGGCAGCCAGGCTAAATGGGAGTATTTGGCATTTTCTGCTGCAAATTATTAAATTTCTAGTATGAACTAGCATGAAAAGAGACTGTTCTCCCTCCTGGTGTATTAGTTGTAGCCTGCAATTGCCCAGATGGGTTGTGAGTATCTAAAATATTCAGCACAGTCCCATCTGCTACAGTACAAATCTCTATCTCATGCTGGCTCCATGTGCTGGCTAAGAAAGGTGGTTTCTCAGTCCAGGAGAATGACCATTGCTCTCTGCTGTTCTTTGTTATGCTTCCACAAAAATCTGCTAAAGTGGCCTCTTTCATCAACAGAATAATGACCAGGTGTTACACTGATACATGTTCATGTTTGACAAAGTATAGCACTCCAAAGCTAAATTATGTATGCATTTTAGCAGCTATGCTTGATTTGGCATCAATTATTAAAAGAATTTGATTCCTCAGAAAACATTTCCCCTGAAGTCACACGCTTATAAATATAATAACCACTAAGTGTTTTCTGATATTTCAGTATGGCCTAAATGCTTTTGCTTTGCGAGCATTGTAAGCTTTAAAATTTTAAATTCATTCAATGAAAACATGTTAAATTATTGGAACTGGAACTCACTGGAAGGCAAAAGTGCTGCCGTATAGCTTCTTGGCAGTGCGAAAACGAGCTTCCTTGGCTGGGGGGCTGCTGAGCAGCAGGAACTGGTGGGAGGTGTGCATGAATTTCAGTTGCTGTTATGATGAGAGCATTGAGACACGAGAGAGACAAGTAGACAGAGAATGAGTACAAATCATCCAATTACACAATGTAGCATTCAAATATTTTTATAGAAGGGATTCGATACAATGTTGCTCCTTCCTACCCTACTGAGAGGCAGCTTGACGATATGAGACCTGTTACTGGAAATAATCCTGTAGAAATACATAAAACAACATAATAACTATTCTTCTTACACAAGAAATTTTGACTTGTAAATTAAGGACAACACACCACTGTGGATGTTTCTTTATCAATTTCAAGTGTCCACATATGCCATGGCAGCGTGACACCGAACTGATGCACGTGACACCGGGACGCCAAAACACAAAGCAGAGCAAATGGATTTTTGGAACAGATTCTCTGTACTCACCACTGCAGCAGCGGATGGGCCAAAGGGTCCAGTTTGTCCATCTGTTTCTTGATCTCCAGATATGAACCCTGAGGGAAAAAAAAAACAACCCTTACAATTGTTTTTTTTACTTTCCCAAACCAAATCAGTATGTTTTAAAAAAAAACTTGTGATGTGACTAACATAATGTTGTAATATTAAAGATGCAGTTCAACCACAGAGGGCATCAAGTGGGAAAGCAAGCACAGCACAGAGAAGATGCCACTTTGATTAACGAAACCACGTCCAAACAGCTTAAACAGCAACGCTTACTGAATAAAAATCTTTCTAATGAATATTGTCAGTAAAGTCTTGAAGCATTGAGAACCTCACTTCCAAAGGACTTGGGATGCTATGTAAGATGTACATGTGTTCTGGTTTTAGGTACATTTTACACAGCACTCCAGAAATGGGGGGGAGGGGGGGGTCTACTAATGTGGTCCTTCTTTCCCTCCCACCTTCTTCTTATACCTGGGTCATTTCCCGGATGGACATTACGCTATCCAGCGCTTTCTGCAGTCTTTCATAATTCTTCTTCTGTGTTCACCGGTTGAGCCAAACATCCATCGTGTGCAGTAAGAAAGAGAACAACATACAGAAATCTAAAATCCCTGGAGACATAAAGGTCTTGTGTTTTAAGGCATTAGTTCAACACATGTGATGTAGAAAAAAAACAAGACAATATTAATAATTGCAATAATTGTAGTTTTTTCTAATAACAAAAGTGTATTTTTAAGTATTAAATTAATTTTCTTCTTGGAATCCTAATTCATGCAGTGAGGATGCTGACCTTTGGGTTGAAGGCAAGAGTCTTGGGGTCATTGGGATCTACAACTGAAGGATAAGGCTCAAATATGATGCTCTTACGAGGAGACTCCAGGGCAGCTCGACACATAGCTACAAGAAGGTCCACGACCTGGGAAGAGACGGATTTCACAGTTACATTTTATGCCTTTGGCTGATGGTGTTGACCCGCTCACACAACACATACACATTACAGGTAATCAGACCTGAATCAGCAGTTTTCTTCTGTTTTGTTTTGACTAACATATCAGCTTTTTTAAAAATCGACTATCCAAATGAATGCATTACAAAATGAATGAATTATTAATGTTGTGGTCACCTCTGCTCCAGTCGCCACTTCCTCTGCAGCTCCAGACATCACACCCAGTGTGTAGAAAGAGAACACGCACAGCTCCCTGGTGCACACAGCAGGCTGCATGAACAAACACAAAGATGAAACTACAGCTGTTTCAAAATGTCGTGCACACACACATCCACTGAAACACTCCTCCAATTTGCTTACTCCATTACCAGAATCACCGTATATTACTGAAAGAAAAATCACAGCTCGTGTTTCAAGTTCTACTCATATGTTTGCCACTTATTTAAAGGGTTTAAATGTCTATATTTTATATTCATACATCTATACGTTTTGCCTCTGATACCTTCAGCATGGATCCGTTCTGAAAGACGTGTTGTTCGTCACAAACCACGCAGTACTCATTAAGTGTGGGGATCCTCTGCTCTGAGTACTTCATTATCTGTTTGGGGGAAAAGCAGAGCAGTGTTTCAAGTTATAACTCTCACCTTCAGGACTGCTGTTAAAGAGGGTACCGGCAAAATTGTTACCACAGCTTTGGGTCCTAGAACAACACTATATTGTAAATCTCAACCATCAGCTGCCAGCAGCTAAGAAGATACACACAGTGCATGGTGTGTCTTTATTGTAGGACAAAATCCACAGGTGCCATTTATAAATAACTCATCAGAGTCACCTGTTTTCTCTTTTTAGTCTATTCAAATGCTCGTGTGCTATATTAATGCTCAATATGCACACGAGAAAGGCGTGTGGACTGATATCTTTGTGAGATCGAACCTGCACTAAGAAGCCATACTCCAAGGTAGGGATGTTCTTGCAGTGGCCGCCCGCCTGGGATGAGAAAAACAATTCAATCAGCTGCCTCGTGGTAATCTGCGCTGGGGCCCTGGCCGCTGGGACAGCCACAGTCTGATGAGTCAAGTGAAGACAAAGCATTATGGGAAGGGGTGCTCCAGCCATGTCACGGTAAGGGTAGGGAAAGACTCAGGTGAGAAGAGTGCAGGTGACAGGTGACTGACAAGAGGGTCAGAGTGGATCACAGTGGATTAAAACATAAAAACACAAAACAAAATACTGAAGTGTCTTAATAACAGTATTTCACCACAGACAATTTCCAGCATTAGAGATGATTTAAAATACTAGTTTATAGTATTACGAGTTTCTACAACAGCAAACGCTACGAACAGACCGTGACCTCTGAGTGTGATGTATTTAATATGGAAAAGCTGTCAGTTTTACACAAACCAATAGTTAACCTGAAAGGCATCTGACATTTGGGTGCTGATTTGTCGAGACTGGCTCTGACCTGGCTGTTCGGTGGGTAGCTGAATAGCTCCCCCTTAGGGTTCTTCATGGTACAGGAGATCGAGCGGTTCATTAAACGTGTCACCCTCAGCTCGGGGACACTCAGCTTCCCTTTTAAAACTGTGTCTTGGATCAGAGGAAAACTTGGAGACCTGGCAGAGAACCAAAACACAAAAAAATATTGTCATTTTAAGTTTCACAGGGCAGAAAGCATTTAGGTTTTAAAGATAAAACACTTTCTGCTACTATTTTATTGTTGCTATTAACAAAATCTTAATTATGAGTAATATTGTTTTTTTTTAATCTTATCTGTTACAATATATACAGTATAGTAGTAATATGTGTTATAGACTGCAGTATTTTATACGGTATGGACCCGGGCAATTTCATAGTGACATTTGCTGAGGAAATACACACTCTGCTCTAGTGATTCATGCTGTACTAATACTTAATATCAGCTCTGACATGTGAACTCTGACAGCGGCTCAAGTCAATGACTCTTAACTGCAAGAGCCAGTGTTGACTTCTTCCACTGCTCTCAGTATGTTAACTATGCACCACCTTGACGTGACTCTTGTCAAGTCTTGAGGATGTCAAGACAGGCGAGTAGTTAGTGGAGCTGACCTCCATTGAGCGGTCTGGGATTTATTCCCTATGCTCCCATAACTGTCAAAAAAATGTCTGAGTAAGTCAGAGGCCAAAAAGTGTCGTTTTCCCAAAGGGGAAATTGGTTGTGTTTGTCGAATTTTGGATTTAAGTCAGTCAGTCAGTCTCCACAATGCTGAGTCAGAGCTGCCATTCCCCGGGTTGTCTTCTTTGGTACGGTCCATGTTGATCACTACCTCATTTTTTTTTTTTTTTTGTCACTTATTCGGGTGGATTTTCATTTTG
>VOQJ01022357.1:0-13675 GCA_015052665.1 Apistogramma diplotaenia | reverse complement strand
CCAAAACTAATAAATTTTTAGTTAACAAAAAATTAAAAAAAAAAAAAAGAGTTAAAATTCGAAGCTTACTGCCGTGCTCAAATGTGCCAGCATGCTGATATCCTCATAGCAAATAAGCATAATTAGTAAGCAGGTGTATCAGTTTAGCATCCTAACACAGTTAGTAGTTAAGATTAAAGCTGTGATGATACATTGGACAGAAATGTGTGTACAAAATGTTATTGCTGGTAGTTATTTAGCATTCATGTAAAATAACATACCCACCTAAGGGTGGTGCAAGAGCAAAACTAATGGTATCACCAAAGTAGGTCACACGGATCCTTTCGAAGGTTTTTGTTTATATCAGTCGAGCCGAAATGTGCTGAAAGATATTCTTAGACTGACTGACACACTGGTCTGACCGTAACCCCGGGTAGCACATAAAAAACAATCCTTTATTCAAATTCTCATCTAAAAAAAACACAACTTGTCTCCTTGTAATGCTTTTTTGTTCCTCACTTTATTTCTAATTACGGTAATTTGAGTATCCAAGGATCACTGGTATTACAAGGCGATAAAGCGTATTGTGATAAACCAGGTTGTGGCTTGTTGAAGGTGACATTCTTAAACTCTTAGTCCAGAGTGATTCTTGTCTTTCCACTGTAACCTTTATACAAATGAGATCATGTGGTTGAGAAATCCAATTTAAGCTGGCGGTTGTTAAGCGCAGAGGAAGTAGAAAGCAGAGGCCGGTGGAGGTGTTGACCACTTGTTACTCTGCTGTGTTTTGTTTTCGGTCAAATTCAACATTTGTTGCGTCTCACGTGCTTTCAGTGGCTTATTTTTGTGGGAAAAACACTGCTGCTTTACACTAAAGCATATTTAGTTCTATTATGAAGAAGTCCAATTATTTTTAGGAGTTCCCCTCTCTTCTTGTACGAGTCACTTTATTGTAATTCTAGCAGAAGACACTCAAGCTCCCTGATCGTTGGGGAGGTGAATGTAGCCGAATGGCTAGAGCTAGAGAGAAAATCTAATTGGATTACCACGCAGCATTTCAACAGAATCCCTCTCCCAATCCTATTGCTGGCGATCATCAAAGAAAACCCAGTGTTCCCCCACGAGCAAGCACGAGATTAGCTGCTCAGCTGTGTCAACCAAGACGACCGCCTGTTCTTCTGATTTCAAAAAAAAAACTTTATTTTCCAAGCAGGACTCATGGAAGTGAAGCTGGATGTTGGATTTCTAATGCAATGATCATTCGCTCTGATGGACGAGGCTGCTGGGGCAAAGAGTCACATGGAGGAGGGCAGTGGCTTTTGTGCGTTTCCAGACTCACAGATTCTCTCGGACTTGTTGAACTCAATTTCTTTGAAAATGGAAATTTGACACAATCAGTAAAGAGAAAAATTAAAGACACTTTATTTTTATTCACTCTTTTTCATCACCTTACAGCCCAGAGTGACTGATCGTGCACACGAGCGAGCCTTCGATGACACTGCATTGTGGGGAATGCTGAACTCTGTGGCGCTAAAGAAGATTTATCGCCAGTGACGAAGGGAAAATCTGACACAGCAGGAAGCTGATGGAAGTCGAGAACCTGGCAGGACTCAGTATCCTGGTGATAGAAGGAAACATCATATTTCACACGGCCAGTGGACTCGCAGGTAATCCGAGAGGTCTTCTGGCTCCCACAAGGATTTTCCAAAGTGTGTTGGGACACAGGAGGATTTAAATGGTGTTAATAACGGAGGAACAAGGTAAAGGTTCAAAGGTTCAAGAGAATGGAGTGGCTGGAGGAGTCGGAATTACTAAGATTGAGTATAAAACCACTAAAGTGGATATGGATATACCTGCCATGTTCGTCACCAAGGCTGAATCACGAGAGGCAAATAATGAGGAAACTGAAGTCGATTACACACGAAATTACTGGGAGGATGAAGACGACATCTACCAGGAGTTTGAAGACTTGGACTTTGAGTCCTTGTCGGATCACTCAGACACACAGAGCATCGCCTCGGACAACTCCTTCTATCCCTATGACAGTTCGCTCACCTCCCACATCTCCCACCTCTCCCACCTGAGCTACTCGCTGTGCACTGACAGTCCAGAGCCCATCTCCTTCTTCAAGGCCTGCTGCAGCAACAACGCCATCATCGTCAAGGTTATGATCAGACAAGGAGTGACCGAAGAGGAAGTAAAGGAGACAGACAGAAACAGAAGAGTGGGTATCTGTGTTCAGTATTTATTAGAACGCAGACCCTCACATGTTTTAAACACAAATAATATTATGGAGAAATTAGTAGCAACACTCTAACCAGTACAATTAGGCGCATAAGTACTCAGCCAGTGACTCATTATTATTATTATTATTTTGCCTGATTTTAAAACCAGATGTGACGTTTTGAACTTCCACTTTAATTCAGGTTGCTTAACAACTGCATTACATTAACTCTTTAGGTATTACAGACATTTTTATATGCAGTATTTTTAGAAGCTGAGAGGTAATTTTACAGAATAATATAACGTTAAATATAAGCATAGTTTATGGAGATCACCAAATGCTGTTTCCTCCCTTGAGATGCTCTGCTGGGCCTTTACTGCAGGCATCATCAGCCGCTGCCTGTTTGTGTGTTTCTCTGCGTTCAGTTTTGTCTTGAGTAACGGAGGAGCTGCTCTCATGGGTTAACATCACATCACTGACTTGGCCACTGAAGAATATCTCATTTCTGAGCCCAGAGAATCTCTCTGGGTTTCTTTTTTTTTCAGTATGCTTTGCACTGTGCGGTTCAGACTTTCCAGCATTTGGCTGAATTTGAATCTGATCCTGCTACTTCTGTCAGCAGTCACATCATCAAGAAATAGTACTGACCCAATGTACCTGGCAGCCATAACACTGCCTCCACCATGACTGACCTCCACACTTTAATCTTCCATTGTTGTGCTGTAAGTTAATCTTGGTTTAAATGTTCAAAGCTCTGAAAGAACCTGCACAGTTCTGTTTCCTGGAGTCTAACCTGACCTTTGGTCTCGAGTGTAACCACTGGTTTGCACCTCACTGTCAATGGTTTTCATTCACTTTTCATGCTTTTAGGTGCTGCTGAGTGGAACAGTTGATTCCTTCGGTTTATGAGGGAATGAGGGTGAAGTTTTTGCTCGCTCTGTTAGATTCAGTTCACTTTTTTGTTCTTGTTTCTTTCAGCCCACTGATAGCATTTGTCACTTGCATTAATGTCTCTTGAGAATTGCAGTGAACGGCTTCCAAATGCAGTTTCAGCACTTCAACTCCAGGTCTTTAAACTGGTTCTTGTTTCATATAATAACCTGACCAGGAAACTGTCAGTCAAGTGTACAATTACTTTAGAGCCTCTGAAAGTGGGGGACTATGTGTAAAATGGCTGTATATGCAATGCTTTGATGAAACCCTTGAATCAAATATGAAAGTCTGCACTTTAAGCACATTTACTGTAGATTGTTTGATTTAAAATCCATTGTGGTATTTACACGGGAGGCAAAACCAAACCGTGGACCTAAATGTATGTTCACTTTGCAATGTGAAACGAGAGCATTTTTTATGCTGTGATGACTCTTTCTGACATCATAATGTACCGTTGTTTTAGTCGCTGTTACCTTGGCCTCAGCTTGACTTTGCCGTCAATCCCCCCAAAACATTAAGGCAAACCAAAAATAAATAAATAAATAAAAAAGGCCCAGCTGGCTGTAAATTTCAGCTCATAGTTCATCGAGAAATTAAGATGTAAACTGTAAATATATGTAAGATATATGAGGGCTTGTGACAGCTGCCCAGCATTGAGAATTCAGTCATAATTACATGTCTACATAATCTAATCAATGTGCAAAGGTGATGCAGCTTTGGCACAACATTCACCATAACAGATCACAGGCCTGAAGCTAATTTAAAGCCAGCTCTCATTTCTGCTGACCTTTAAGTGATCATTAAAACATTTGAAAAAGGGGGAACATACCACATAAGAGATTAGAAGAAGCAAACAGTGTTTTTTAAGTACGTCTCTCTCAAACAGCCATTAAAATCTCCATAAATGTTAAAAGTAGAAATCCAGTTCAGTTTTCACTCAGCAAAATATTATGATTCCCTGATGACACCTTTCATGCCTCCTTTTTTTCTCAGTAAAGCACCATGTTGAAAACTACTTGTTCCTAGCCAGATATCAGGTGTAAATAACATTAACGTGTCCATCAAATCATCTAAAGTTCTGTAAAATTATTAAGGGCTCTTAGCTAATATAAAACCTATATAGGAGCTTAGCTGCAGATTGTGAAAACTGGGCTTGATGACTTTCAATGAGAGTGTATGAAAAGATTTGATAGGATCAGTGGATTTGAGACTGGATTTAGTGGAATGCTATCACAGCCCAACTCTAGCAGTTCCCTCTGGCCAGCTGACCACGCTGCGGCTCTTGAAAGCCAGTAAGACACTGAAGGTCAGATCCTGACGGTGGTTCAGAGCAGCTGGTTAAGCCTTCAGTGGCAGATGGGGGAGTGCAGCCTGCACAGAGACAGCGTCAAGAAGCAGCTTGCTCCCAGGGCTCAACTTTTTAAAGGCTCGCTAAAGAAACTGCCATTGCATGGCTATGCATAGCTCATTAAGCTCCATTAAATAAAACTTTAAAAAGCGGCAATATTTAAATCAGTGTAGTTATTTATGCATTGGTCAAACCATGAAATAGCCATGAAATTCATTACATTCTTGCTGGATGTGCGACTTTCAGCCCACGCTCTTCCTGTCAGCTAACATTAACAAGTTTTCTTGGTAGGCTGCTTCCATAAACTGTATGAATGTGAAGCACAGACATGCATATTGGCTGGTTAGTGCTAAGAAACTGTTTAATACACACGATAGTAGAAACTCACCAAAACTGAAGCACAAACACAGCACGCAGTCACATTTATCTCACAACTCCATTAAAATGCTACAAAAGGCACAACCACAGAGCAGGTGCAGGTGAGGCCTGACAGACCTGTCAATCAAAGTGTGGGCCACACCTCAAACTCCAGTACACTGAGCGCAGCACCGAGCAGGAGTGATGCATGTTTGTTGGGCTGGAAGAGGAAGAGGAGGGTCCTCCTGGATTACTGTGGCTGCAGCATCTGTGGGGACATTTTGATATAGAATATGGTGCCATGCAAGTGAGCAAACGAGCAAGGTGCTGGTGTTGAATTACTGAGGCCGACGTCTCCTTTATCAGCAGCCAGCTTTTTACTAGCACTGAGCATTATTCCAGCAGCCCTCTGTTCAAATAAACAGTGACACAAGTGGCCTTTGGATGTGCTGTCTCTATGGGAAACTGTTCATGGATTCACAGCACCGCTGCAGCAGCCCACTCGCTGTTTGCACTCTTTGTAAAGCACAAAAAAAAAAAAATTATTTATTGGTATATGACCGCAAACTGGATGTCATCTTTAATATTTGTTGTGTTAGAAGCAGACCGGCCTCAGGCTGCAGCAGAACCCTCAGAGCTTGTCTCAGTCTTGCTGTGCGTCTACCTGCTGTATGCCCAGTTCATAAACTAAATGTCTGCACTCTCAGAACACATTAGCCAGTGTTTGTGGTCCTTTTTTTTTAAACTGGTTTTGGTTTTTAATTATGCAAAGCACACACTGTTTGCAGTACAAAAAAAACCAATGTTAAATTATTTTATTAATCAACACTGAAAGTAACAGTCTAAATAATGTATTTTACTTTATGGCATTTTTTGAACTTTTCTGAGTGGTGCTGTAATAGTTTGACTTACCTGCTTTCAACCATCACTACTCAATGAAATGATGGACTTTAAGCCATTTAATAGCATCAGTGTCCTTGGTTACAATGAGCTCTTCAGATAGATACTGAATGTACATCACCTGTAGCATGTAAACAGGTACACACACGTATACAAAGTTTTTCTACAAAATGAACTAACGCTCCACAGAGAGTACCCATTTAGCTGTAAACTCACTGCCTGAAAACTGTGGACTCATTTGCATCTGAGTCAAGTGTTTTGCATACTTTGTATTAAGGAGCATGCTTTATTTAGTGTTTGGCTAAATAAGAAGCAAATAACATCTATATCCAGAAGTTATTTGTTTGCCTAGACTTTGCTTTCAGACATGCTGAAGAACTAAGTAATTAGAAATTGCTGTCACAGCATAAAAGGAAGATGATCCAAGGCGTGTGTCCCTTTATCCATTGTGGTTTAATGAGCACTGGGCCTATGCACACATTGAATTATTGTCACTTTCTACAAACTGAGCTGCAGTGTGCTCACTCTTGCTGACCAGATACTTGGTTTTTCTTTTTTTTTACAGGCACATATGATAGAAAAAATATTTTTACCCTGTAAAAACATGCAAATCTGCTCAAAGCAACAGTTCAGTTTAGTACAAAAGACGCTCCAGCTGGAAACTTATACGTAGCCACAGCATATTTGTTTGCCACTCACTGCAGAAAAACACCCTTTAATACACTTACACAAGCAGACCGACGATAAGATTTATTGGTTTTTATGGGAATCACTAAATTGCTTCTTGGCCTCCGGGTGAATATTTTTATGGATACATAAAAAGAGAGTATAAGAATAAGCTTCACTGTAGATAAGAAACAATATTTTGGTGTTTTAAGAGCTGAAATAAATCACAGATAAAGCGAGAGGAAGAATTCAAGTCCTTTTGTTTTTGCGTTCCAGTCCGGCCTCATTATGGCATGCTACAACGGCTCCGTGGACATCGTCATCGCTCTCTCCCAGTGCCCGCATCTGGATGTTAACTGGCAGGACAACGAGGGGAACACTGCTCTTATAACCGCAGCTCAAGCAGGTACACACACAGCAGTGCAGCACATGCTTACAAGCACAAATAAAAGAAGCAATTTAAGGCGCAATTGCCAAAAGTAAGTATTTATTTTTCTGTAATATTTTTTTGTAATATTCTATACCAGAAGATATTGCTACATACAGTACCAAATGACTTTTCTCTTGGATTTATAATAAATCAGAAATGTTTTTAATTGCAATCAAACTTACTCGAAGTTGCCATAGCAAGTCACTAGTGTATGTTATTAACAAGGGGAAAACACTATCATTAGAAAGCGTGCTGTAGCTAAGGTTACACATCTTTACATTGGCTGGTTTATAGGATTTATTTTTTTCAATCCATCCAGCCTGTACAGAATGTGCAAACATACACAGAAAAACAGAGTTTGTACAATTCCAACACGCTTGAAAGTCAGTATCTGTGTGACCATGTTTATTCTTCAACACAGTCTGAACTCTCTTAGGCAGCTTTCTTGTAATTTCTTCAATTAGTCTTCAGAAATAGTTCTCTAGACTTTCCAAAGCTCTCCTTGGATGTTGGTTGTCTTTTGTTCTCTGTCAATTTGATCCCACACTGCTTCAATAATGTTGAGGTCCAGGCTCTGAGGAAGCCAATCCATGACTGAAAGTGTTCCATTGTGTATTTTTCTATCCAGATATGCTTTTACTGCCATGGAAGTGTGTTTGCGACCATTGTCATGCTGAAAAATGAAGCTGTTGTCAATCTGACACTTTTTAGATGATGTTACATGATGATTAAAATCTAGTGGCACTTTTCTGCTTTAATAATTCTGTGTAATTTCGCCAAGATCGCCAACACCACTGACTGAAATGCAGCCCCAAACCTCCACCGTGTTTTACAGCTGACTGTTGAGCCACTCTCCTGACCTCCTCCATACATACTGACAATCATTTGAACCAGAATTTAAAATTTTGAATTAGTCCGTAAGACCTGTTGTCACTGATTGTCACTGAAAGTTCTTAAGAAAAACTAGAGAACTCCTTGAAAGCAAACCAGAAAGAAAGAAGAGGGGATTCAAGACTTTTGCACAATCCAATATGGTGGAAGAATATCTACTGCATCAATATGAGTCACGCCAAATTTATTAGGTCCAAATTACAATTTGTAGCATATGATGTGGTCTGGTTCTTCCAGCTGCAAGAATCAGTGTTATTTGCTGGCATTAGTAAGCACCATCGTAAGTAATTTCATAGCGATGCAGCCACATGTATCAGACATGGTGCTCTGGCCTCTCATCTGCTAACAATGATGAATGGCTCACTGAGGCCAGTGATAAATAGCTGCAGACTGCTCTTCATTTTCTGCTTCATTAAAATAAGTATCGATCCTGTTCCGCGAGAAAATCCTCAGCAGCACATCAGGCAACCAAGACTGTGAGCCCAGAGCACCATGGGAGACTGCATGGTCAGAAAAGCTTTTCCTGGCTCTTTACTAAACTCTAGAATAAGTCTAGACATAGTTTGGTAATTAAACCAGTAATGAATTCCTGTCCAGCACAATGTGCTCACTTATCTTTAGCCTGGATTTGCTCATTTACGAACTTGTGAGCATTTAAAAGCAGCGACTTTGACTTTAATTCCAATAGAGTGAAGGAGATTATTCTTAAGATGAGGTTATAACTTTTCCACAGAAACTGTGGATGTATTTTCACAGAGTTTTCTTTATGAGACTTTTTGTATAATTGATTTATGCTCTTGAAATAATTCAGATGTGGAGTAACAGACTGATACTGATACAATACAGGCAAAACTCTCTGTATAAACTATGTGTATGTTTGCACATTTTGCGATTAATAAATTAAGTTTATTCTTTAGAAGCAACTATAGATGAAAAAATTGTTTTCATGCAAATTTCTCACAGGATTCAAGTTGTACCACAAAACAAATCAGTAAATGAATAGTTTAATCTGAATAGAAAAAAATTCTAGAGTTTACAGATGCTACTTTCTTAATACTGAGAAAATAATTTTGTTTAATAATAACCAGTATTGATAGCTGGGGATCTGTCCGCCAGGGCCTCCTCTCTTGGCCACTGCCTTACACACATTGCACCTGACCCCTACCCCTGTGGGTGGTGGGCCTACAGGAGGGCGGACCCATGTCTCTTCTTCTAATGGCTATGCCCGGCCAGGCGCCACAGACTAATGCCCGGCCACCAAACGCTGTCCCTCCCCAGGCCTGGCTCCAGGGTGGGGCCCTGGTAACCATATCCCAGGTAGGGTAAATAGTTCCCCTGGTGACTCTTCCATAGGGGTCTTTGGAATCGCTCTTTGTCTGGCCCCTCACCCAGGACCAAGGCACCATGTGACTCAGGAGGGGAACGCGGTGCTCTACTCACATGGTCTGTAGTGTGTGTGGGCTGCTGCTGACTTCAACTGAGGCTATAGTCAGGTGGGGGAAGGACCACTATGGAGGCGGAGTCTAGAGATGAGGGGGGTGACTCACCCATTAGAGGGGATGAGGTCACTAAAGGTAGTTAAACAAATCCTTGGTGGCAGGACCACCGGGTTGGATGAGATTCGGCCCGACTTCCTGAAGGCTCTGGCTGTTGTAGGGCTGTCTTGGTTGATGTGCCTCTGCAACATCACATGAAGATGAAGAAGCGGCTGGCATGAGAATCAGCACCTCTAAGTCTGAGACCACCGTCCTCAGTTGGAAAAGGGTGCAGTGCCCACTCTGGCTCAGGGACGAGTTGCTGCCCCAGGTGCAGGAGTTTAAGTATCTGTGGGTGTTGTTCACGAGTGACGGTAGAACGAAACGGGAGATTGACAGATGGAGCAGGGCTGCCTCTGCAGTGATGCAGATGCTCCACTGGTCTGTCGTCGTAAAGAGGGAGCTGAGTGTGAAAGTGACGCTGTCAAGTTACCGGTCAACCTACGTCCCTACTCTCGTCTATGGTCATGAGCTTTGGGTAGTGCCCGAAAGAACAAGATTGTGAGTACAAGCGGCAGAAATGAGCTTCCTCCGAAGGTTGGCTGGCCTCTCCCTCAGAGATAGGGTGAGGAGTGCAGCCATTTGGGAGGGGCTCAAAATAGAGCCGCTGCTCCTCCACATTGAAAGGAGCCAGTTGAGGTGGCTTGAGCATCTGACTAGGATGCCTCCTGGGTGCCTCCTGGGTGCCTCTTGGGTGCGGTGTTCTAGTGTACTGGGAGGAGACGACAGGGCAGACCTTGGACATGCTGGGAGGTCTGGGCTTCTCTGTTTGGGCTGCTGCCCCCGAGACCCGGCCCTGGATAAGTGGGAAAAAAATGGATGGGTGGAATTTTCGACAGTAGGTGGAGAAGGTCTTTAAGATGAAAGACTTTAAGATGATCTTGAAAATTATTTGATATATGAAGCTAAAATTTCATAGAAATCATTATTTATGTTTTGTACCATAAAATTTTTATATAAATTTGCATCTGCCGAATGACTCAGCGGCTTCATACTTCTGCCACTGAGACAGCTGCTTAATTACCATGTTTTCATAAAAATATCAGGTTGAAAGCAGAAAGAGAAAGTGGTTGCTGGAATCTACAAAAGCATTGCTACATGAATGATCCTTTCAGAGCGCGTGTGTTTATTTTTGGTGTACAGGTCATGCCTTTATCTCCAACTATCTACTAAACTACTTTCCTGGTCTGGACATCGAGAGGAGGAACTGTCATGGTTTCACAGCTTTGATGAAGGCTGCCATGCAGGGCCGGGCTGAATGTGTCAGAGCACTTATGATGGCAGGTATGTGAACTCAACAGGTGTCAGTAAAAAATGTTTCGATCAGGAGAGGCCCAGTGTGCACACTCCGAGGAAACATTTCTAAAAGTGATTATGATTTTTTTTTTAATCCATACAGGAGGTGATATCCAGGCACGGGACTTTGGCCGCAAACTGACGCCCAGGGAGTGGGCGCTCTTCACTGGTCGGTACGAAACAGCCCACCTGATGAGTCGACTGATGTCCAATCCCTGCCCTGAGCAAATCTGTGACTCATTCTCCCTGGAGTGGCCAATGCTGGAGGTAAGTACACCTCTCTTGAGAGAGAAGCCTAACATTCAAAATATAATCATTTTCAAGTTGCTGATTTTTTAAATGAAATATGTGATGTCCTACAGGAGTTGGTGGCCCAGGCTCAAGAGCCAAAGACCTGTGTGCAGCGTTTGATCAACATCCTCTCCTGTTGCCCTTATAGATTTTACTTCAACAACAAGGTAAAACCTATGGAGGATGGTGTTCTTCAACACATGGTTCAGGTCACCACCAGTATATCCAGTCCACTGATCGCCACAGCTTGTCGCACAGTATGCCCGAGCAGCCCACCCTGCATCGGGAAGCGTCGTCACGCGGTGCAGGAGATCTTAAAGAGGCAACGTATAGCAGAGCTGAAGCGTCTGGGGCCAGAGAGACTAAACAATTACAAGAAACTTTTCCAGAACTCGCGGATCCTCCTCATACCAAAGGCCAAGGATCGGAGAGCCAGCCTCCAGCCTCAGCTGCTCAGCAACATGGCAGCGGCATCAACAGGAGCCATGAGACGAGCCAGCCTACTGCCACTCCACATGCTGAGGCGAAGCAGCCTGCGGCCGGGCCCGGTGGTGCCCAGGGTGAGGCTCTGCAAGGCCCCGGATCCAAGCTACAAACCTGAAAAAATCACAAGGAACAGTAACCAGAACCAGCTCCAGATACCAAAGTGGGATTATAAAATGAAGAAAATAGAGAGGATGCAGGAGGAGGAGCAGCAAAGACTCGTACCTCTGATTAGGAGAAGATGATGGGAAAAAGAAAGACAAAGGCAGACATAACTTCTTGACATGCCTCTCACAAGCATATTGTTGCAGAAGAACAGACCCCGTTAATGTGAACTGAATTGCTCATTCTTTTCAAGATTTCCTACAATGTTGCCTTTTTTCTACTTGAAACCACGCTTACTATTTCAGATGGACTCTGTGGTGGGATGTGGGAGATATGAGAGCACAGGAGAAACATTGTGTACATGAATTTGTTATTTCTGTTGGGATGCTGACAAAATTCGTTGCGTATTATTTTGCATTCTATGGAATGTGGCAGATTCACTCAAGTGTTTTCTTAACAGATCAGGCAATAACTGGTTTCCCCCACCTTTAAAGGTACCCTGGGACTTTTTTTGACAACTGGAGGTGCTGCAGAGCAATGCTTTGATGAAGATGTCTTTATGGTTATCATGTACACACACAACCCACCAGTGTTGGGATAGTTGCACACAAAAAAGTAATGTATTATACATGTTACTTTTCTTAAAAGTAATGCAGTACGATATGTAATAACTACGTTCGTGTTAGTCTGTAACATGACCTGAAATGCAGTGTCGCATATATAAACCTGAGGCTACAGTCCCACACACTGACACAAACCCCTGCCCTAGAGATACCAGATATACATTCTTTCTTTTACTGCTACCGATGAATATAAAACCAAAACAAAGTTAAAAATAAGCCCAATGAGACTTCACAGTGATCTCCACATGGCTACAATGCTACAAGCCTGCCTGCTCATCCTGCCTCATTTTTGCCTCTTGCAGATCAGTCTCTGGCTGCTAGGCCGGGGTTGGCATACCCGTGTTCCAGTTCCCTCTGAAGTCGGAGTTGAGTGTGTTCCAGTTGTAAAGTTATAAAATAAGGAGAAACAAGATTAGCAAGGTAGATCCATTCATGTGTCTCAAGAACAATACTTGTTTTTCTGTGCTTAATATCACAGCTGCTGCACATTCATGGATAGAGCCTGCTCCTTATGCCTGTACAGTAGCTTATTCAGCAAGTCACAAATACACAACAGTGGCAGGACAGATGAAGTTTTACTACTGTTTATGTTCCCTGCTGCCATGTTGGATTGTTAACTCAGAGTTATTTGGACCACTGTGACTTTCCAATTTGGAAATTCTAGTTGAGAGGCCTTCTTGAAAATTCTGACCTGGAACTTCTGACTTAAGGCCGTTACACACCGGACGCGTTGCGTAAAAACGACACGAAACTCCGAAACTCTCAGATGCAAACTTGACGTGTAACCTATATTCACACTGGACGCATTGCATTTTTGCGAATAAATCGTCCTCATAAAAAGCACTGTGAAAAAAAAACTGCAGTCGACATCAAGCGATGATGTAATGGGTCCTGATGTTTCTAAACAAGAGCAGGAAGAAGCAGAGATTCTGGGTTCATTCAGCTTCCGAGAAAGCTGCAGCAGGGAGAGTTTGATGGTTTGAACCTGGAGATGAAGCTGCATCCTGGCAACTTTTATTTTAGGATGTCAGGGGGCAGAGTTGGGATCACATAGGATAGTGGCAGAGAATCATTTCAGAAAGCCGACTGACCTGAGCAGCATGTAGCTGTGTGTCTGAGGAAAAATAGTATTTTACTGTTCCCACATTCAGTGTGCCGGTGAATGTTTGGAGCTATGAGCTCAATTTTGCTAAATGCAGCACTCTGATTGGTCAGATCAGTTTATTCGCTTGTGAAAATCGGTAAAATCAAACTTGATCCGGTGTGAACAGCTGCATTAAGAACAGGTGAGTCCAAAAAATACTTTTGACGCACGAAAAATTCGCAGGAAATTTACACGTCCAGTGTGTAATGGCCTTTAATGTAATGCTGTGAGTTCTTGGCTAGCTTTGTGTTAGCATGTGCCCTGCGCAGATGCTAATGAAGAGCCGATGTTGTGTTTATATATATGTATGTATGTATTTGTATATGTATATGTATATATGTATATGTATGTATATGTATGTATATATATATATATATATGTATGTATATATATATATATATATATATATATATATATGTATATATATTTATATGTATGTGTATATATGTATATGTATGTGTATATATATA